>PVKH010021954.1:0-14203 GCA_004027955.1 Chaetophractus vellerosus
CTATTGTAATTGATAACCCTGATGTGACGATGGCTATACCAATCCCTTCCATTCTCCTTTATGATGGACTTGGTGGTTCTTCCCATTAAGAAGTAAAGTCCATTTCTCCTCCTCTTACCTGGCCTGACAATATGACTACCTTTGACCCAAATAATGTGGCAGAAGAGCCACTCCTCGTTCCACGCTCTCTTGGAACACTGACTGAGACCTCCATACATGGAAACTGCTATAGGCTCCTTGAGGATGGGAGACCATGTGGAAGTGAGCCAAAGTGCTCCAGCTGTCAGCCATCAACATCAAATGCTAAACAAATGAGGAAGGCCATCATATTCCTTGGGGCCAAGATGACGCTCCACCTAAATGCAATTGTGGATTAGGCCCAGGTTGAACCAGAAGAAAACCCTCCCAGTCAACCCACAGAATCATGAGGAATAATAAATCATTATTGTTTTAAGGCCCCAAGTTTTGGGGGTTTTGTTAATCAGCAATAGACAACCGGTTTTGTCTTTGCCACTAAGCAGTTGTGTTATGTGTTCAAGTTATTTGATTCTGTGTACTTCAGCTATTTCTCACATCTAAAATATGGAAAATGAACTGTATAAATCTAAAATCCTTTCTTGCTCCAGGGTTAATGGTTAATTTATCTAAGTCTGCACATTTGCATCCCTGAGCTGGCAGAAAGCTATAGAGTTAAGTTCAGTATGAATGACCAGCAAGGTAAGATGGATAAGGAAAGTGGCTGCTGTTATAGTGGAACAACATGCATCTCAAATACACACAAGCCAACAAAACAGTTGTTGCATACTTCATTGATATGCAAATTATCAATGGGGAGAAGCAAGGGGCTAGGGCAGCCAAAGTGCAAGAAAAATAGAATCAGTTTGAACAGCCATTGTTCCCCCTTTGTTTTCCATCACTGTGGTACAAGAGCATTTTGCAAATGAATGTGGGTAACAACGAACATGACATTACAAGTTGACTGTTACCATGAGTCACAACCTCAGTTAGGTTGACCCTGTGCATATAATATGTTCACATACATAAGTCAACTGTCAGGAGCCAAAATGGACCCATCTGCTTCCTTTAAAAATCTTACCTAGTTATTCATTTCAGCACTTTTCATCATCTCTTACAGATACTCTGCATTAATTTGGTGGCTTCTGAATGCCTGGCTGAAATTCTTTCTTGATGCTGGTGGCAATTATTGCCAAATGGAAGCAGTTCATTCTCCAGCACATGTAGTCATAATTACTTTAGATTCCTATGTAAAGTTAATCAACCTTGAAGGAGACTCCCTGGATATCCCCATAGAGGTAACATATAACATCCCTGCTATTTTACTTTGTCTGATTTCTGCTGAATAAGTAATCGTTTTTCTGTTTTCAATACTAACCTAGCAAAATTGGACATACTATGTGAATCACAATCTGTATCTTTGGCAGGTATCTGTACCTGGCTATTGGTATGTGTTGAATATCACTATCAAAGAAATAGAGTTATTCTGGATAAAAGAAACATGTACCAGGTAACATAGTTCATTCTTTTTAAATTGCCTAGGAAGTCTTATGAGGAAAAAATAGCAATAGCTGCCTTCCCTAGCACTTTTCTCAGATTTTTCTTACCTGCTGTGACTGTTACCAAGTAATGTTGAATCAAAAATCTGTGGCATTTTCTATAATAAGACAATTTTGATACCAACATAACATATAATCTCAAAGATATTTCTAGCTGCAAACCTGCTGCTATGGAAACTTCCAAAGAACACACTTTTCAAAATATTTGGATATACTAAGAGCTCTTTACAAATTTACCAACTTTTCCAAAACTCTCTGATTTGAATGAATGCCTATTTTTATTCACAACCTAGAAAAATTCCTGTTCATTGTAATTCTTTTCAACTAGTCTAGAGGAAATAAACCAAATATATTCGTATGTTGAGAAGTAATACATAAAATGTTGAGAAACATTTCACGAACATTGAGATAGTGATGCAATTAAAGCCAGCTTTATTCTGGATTCTATATTGTAAATCATATCCAATAAATTTAAACTGGAAGAATTCCATATTATTTTTTTAATGCAGCTCCACCTTAAGATTTGTAGAGGGAAGACTTCATGGCTTTCTCTCAGAAAAAACAGAGAATTCTGGGAAGTGACAGTAGGTATGGATACTACAAGGGAACTCTCTCTCTACATGTGCCACATTGTCACATTTGCAGGGCGCTGGGCAGCATCTGTTGCTGGGATGGTCCATTTTCTCTGCAATGGGAGTCTTCTCTCTCTTCCGTTTGAAGGAAGCTGGCTAGTTTGGAAGGAAAGGCATTTAGTAGAATTGTCTCAATTTGGCTGTTTTTGCAACCAACATTCAGAAGATGTCAAGCCCAGGAAAAATATTCCAGAAAACAAATTGTTCTCCACAACTTTTTAAAGGTAGGCATTTTTTGCGAGAGCACTCTGCATGATGGCTGAAGGTTGCTGTACGTAAGTGTGTTAATCAGATGAAAGACATTAGCCAGAGGGAAATATTCCCCACCCGAGAAAAAATGAATGACAAACTTCTGAATGTCATCTTAAAACTTCTTTCCTTCAATTTATTAAAACCTAATATTAAACCCACATCAGGGACTATATGTTGCCTTGATATAAAAAAACCAGAAAGCATTTGTTTGAATTATATGTAAAGGCATGGTAAAAGAAATGGACTTTAAGAAAAATTGCTTTATAGACAGAATCTCATTGATTTCTTTTCCAAAGTTCAGACTTCATTCATTATCTGTGAATTGTTACTGTCCTAGAATTAAAATTGAATATAGTTGAACTAGAAGTGAAAAACTCTTTGGAATGTTCCAATTTTAACATTGTTTAACAAAACTTTTATCTTCATGGAAAGCCTGACCTCTCCGGCCATTTATATTCCTATTAAACTAATTGACAGCCAAACTAAACCCTAGAACAAAAGCAAATGTATAAAATCTACCAGTGAGCTTAAATTCAGAAGGCAGGTTGTAGCTTCAGCTCTTTCCTCTTCATTCAATTTGTTTGGGCATAAGTCAAGAGTCAGAGGTTGACAGCACCAAATAATTTATGTCAGAATAGGCATGTAATACATCATCTGTCCCAATCTCTTTCTGAGGATGCAAAATGTGAGGTTGGGAGATGGTGAGGATCTTGCCTAATAGCCCACATTTACTTTGAAGGAATGCTAAGACTAGAAGCTCAGTCTCTGAGGTCTACTTTTCTCCTCCATAAAATTAACAGGTCGGATTGGATATACTTGAAGGTCCAGCTTCATTCTAATATGGTTGTCTCTATACATTTAGCACTAGAAAGAGACCACAAGAGATGGATATCTGTAGCACCCCACTTCTATTGCAAGGGATAGTTTTAGCCAATGGGAGAAGGGAGAATAGAGAAAATGCAAAGTGCATATTTTGTACTGAACCTCCTTTTGTTACCTATTACTAATGTAATCAATGCCTTAGCAGGCTATTCCTGAATATTCATGAAAGATTAACTCATTAAAATATAGTCCCAGCTTACCAGGAACAGTAGCCAGAAAAGCCCTCATTAAAATTGCATTTCTTTTTATGCAAATAGCTGGCTTTGCTTCCCAAACTAACCATGGTCAAGTAAATGGGTCCTCAGTTCGCAAAGCTCTTTGGCCAGAATTGGAAGTTGCAATGTATAGGATAGGATAGCACAGCCAATCAGTTGCCCCCCAACGTCCATTCTACCATTCTTGGTAGCAGAATCCTTGATTTTTAACTAGGAATATGGCCTCTTCAAATACAGGCAATAGTTTTCTCTTTCTTGCAGCTAGATATGGCCACATAACTAACTTATGGCTAAACGTTGCAGGGTTTCTCTACATTGTCATTATTGACATTTTGGACCAGATAATTCTTTGTTGTGGAGGGCTGTCCTGTGCATAGTAGGATGTTTAGCAACATCTTTACCCAATAGGTGCCAATAGCCTCCCCTTCTTGGCAGATGTGACCACAAAAGTGTCTCCAGACATGGTCAAATATCCCCTGAGAGACAAAATTGCCCCCAGTTGAGAACTCTGGGCTAAAAGGATATAAGTGGGACTGAGTGTCTTATTGAACCTCTAGAAAGTATCTTTAAAATGGATATCCTTTTCTCCTTCCTCTTTCCTGTTGTGATAGCTAGAGCTTGAGTAGCTATTTTGGATAAAAATAACAAAGTCTGTTATTGAAGTTAGAAGAGCAATGGCATAGGAGGAGATGAGGCCCCGAATGGTCAGTTCAGCCACCCTATAACCATGGGTCTGCACACATTTGGACACTTCCATCAGAGAAACATAGACTGCTATTTCTTTTACTTATTGTGATGTTGAGTTTTATGTCATTGGCAGACAAAATGCAATCTTAACTGGTACAGAGGGTCCAGAGGAAATTGGAACTTTTTCACCCGCTTTCTTATGGTTAGTCCTTTGCATTTAAAGACTAGCGCACCAGTCTTGAGATAGCCACTTCTGAACTATTACAGCTTGCAAAGGCTTAGAATTGTCTTGAAAGTTTTCAGTTCATATGTGGAATATTCAGGTGTGCCCTAATAAGGACACAATTTCCTTGCCTTATCTTTAATCCATTTCTGGCTTCCTGTAACTCAACAATATAAAAAAGAAAATATTTATGTTCACAATTCAGAAACCTGACATTAAGGAATCTAAATTTAAATTTGTCTTCTCCTTCATAGGAATTTTTAGATAAGCCAAATTTGAGGTGCACAGATGTAGATCAGTGGATCTCAAAATTAGTTACATATTAGAATCGCCTGGAGAGCTTTTACAACTCCTAATGCCCAGCCTCAACCCAGACAATTTACAGCAGAATCTTTGAGACTGAGTCCAGGTACCAGTGATTTTTAAAGTTCTTCAGATGATTTCAATGTGTACTCAAGTATGAGGACCCCAATGTAGAATATTGTTATTAAGTTTTGTTTGTAATTAATTGACTTGGTTGCTCTTATTTACCTTGGAAAGTTAAGACATGTTATGCTATGCACTGGAGACATTCTTCTGTAAAATATTTTGTTTCCATCTCGTTGGGGTACAAATGGAGAGAGAGTAGGTCAGATAGAATTTTGTACTGGTCAGCAAAATCTGGCTGGGGATATATTTTGATATCTCATATTACTGAAAAATTGAGCTAATTAAAGGTAAGTTCCATTCCCACTATCCCCTCAACACACACACATTTAGTGTAATCAGTAAAGACAAATGGCCTTGTGAGAAGCTAGCTTTGCCCTGATGGTTTAAAAAAAAAAAAGTTGAGCCTAGGGAGTTTGAAAATAGAGTGATGCCTTTAAGGTGTGGGACTGCTATTTGGATCACATGTATTTTGAAACCACAGTGGATTCTTCTTAATTTCCCCTGGAAGAATAAGCAAAGCGATTATATATGGCGGTACAGCATCAGCCATGTCATGGATTAAGAGGAGTCTTTTACATCCTCACCAACCCCATCTATCCCAAAGAAGAACACCCCACTCTGGATAGCTCCCACCTCTGGTCCAGGGATGAGCGATGATGACAAAGGACAATTAGCACCTCTTTTTTCTTTTTGTCCACTATACTTAGTGAATAGTCCCTATTTCTTTTTCAGTGTCTGTTGTTAAGGTGTACTTAATTAGGTCACAATATGTGAGTGTTCTAAAAAGGATTAAATAGGCTCTCTTCTCACAGAAGCCATTATCCAATAATGGGGATTCTCTAAATGCTAAGGGAAGCAGAAAGAGGGAAGAAGGAAGAAAAGGAAACAAAAATGCATTGCATTCCTACTGTGAACCAGGAACTGCAGTAGACAGTTTATTTCCTTGGTGTTACCTCTAAAAAGCAATATAAAATGTACCTTCACATACCAACATGCTTATGAGAGTCATAGAGGGTTGGGTGTGAAATAACACATCTAAAGGTGAGAAAAACTGATGGCTTACACAGGCTCACTCTGCTAACTGGGACAAAACTGGTCCAGAACAGTGATCTACCTGATCAAGTTGGCTGTTTCTCATTTCCTGACTTTGACTTCCCACCCATCCCCACCCACTCACTATTTACAGTACCTAGTGAGCTGGGGCATTTCCTCTTCCCCAAGGACAGAATAGGGAAATTAGTCTACACTGTAATGAAGAGGTAAAATGCACGAAAATTTCCCAATCTCGGCATGTGTTAAGTATAAGAAGAAAGCGTGGAATATCCTTTCCTAGGTCTCTTTAAAGATACAACTCATTGACATCTATTTATGAGAGTGAAGTACAGTAGACTTGCCCAATGGTAAGGGGTAGATGCTCTGTTGTGACAATTCCATGAAATGTCTGCAGCCTCTATAGTATCTACAGAAAAGGTCAAGAGATAAAGGCAGAAAAATATCCTATTGATACAGTTCCTTATCTTTACAAAAAATTAAGACTTGGTCTCCTCATCATGGTCTATTCAAAATGAACAATAATAGGTAAAAATAACACTCAGTGAGCTAGCACTGCCCAAGTCACTTTACATGTTCTTTTTTTTTTTTTAAAGAAAACAACTTTTTACTGTGGTAATATATATTCAACTCAAAATTTCCCATTTTAACCACTTTCAAGTATACAATTCAGCGGTATTAATTACATTCACAATATTGTGCTACTGTCACCAACATCCACTACCCAAACTTTTTCATCACCTCAAATAGAAACTCTGTACCCATTACACAATTAGTATCTATTCCCTTCAACCCCCATCCTGGCCCCTAGTAATCTCTTATCTCTCTCTCTATGAAATTGCATTTTCTAGTTATTTAATATAAGTGAGATCATGCAATATCTGTCTTTTTGTATCTGGCTTATTTCAGTCAACATGATGTCTTCAAGGTTCATCCATATTGTATCATGTATCAGGACTTCATTCCTTTTTATGACTGAATAATATTCCATTGTGTATATATACCACATTTTGCTTATCCATTCTTCTGTTGATGAACACTTGGGTTGCTTCTACTTTTAGGAAATTGTGAATAATGCCACAATGAACATTGGTGTACAAATATCTGTTTAGTCCCTGCTTTCAATTCTTTTGGCTATATACCAAGAAGTGGGATTGCTGGGTCATCTGGTAATTCTATCTCAACTTTCTACAATTATATATTCTTTCTATTATTCCCATTCCATAGAAGAAACAAAGAGGTTTCAGTAAGTTGTTCAAAGTCATACAATGTAGCCAGCAAACATGTATTCTGTTTTTACGGATTTGAGTTTAAACTGCTATGCAAGTCTGCCTCCCATCTGTGAACTTTCTTGGGTTTTTTAAATGTGCCATAACTACAATGACTAATATTTCATGTTATTAATGTGGTTTAAAAAAGGTCATATGCCACAATTGTTTTATTTTAGGTTCTACAAGATAGTCAAAGCGTCAGATCATCTAAAAAATCACAGCAAAGTGCTTTTCAGAAATAGCCTTGGTCAGAAGTGAAATAGACAGTGGTGGCCAAGGTTTGTACTATCACGCCAGGATTTGGGTTGCTGGTCGAACTTGTGCCCATCAGCTGGCCAGCACCTGAGGCGGGATGATCCTTTGGAATTAAACCGTGATTTGTTTTTTTGGCAATCGGTTTGGTGGGAACACCAGAAGTTAACCTCCGAGAGGAGCAAAAACTGGAGGCGGAAGGAGCCTACAGAGATTGTGAAAGGGTTCCTTGAATCTCAAAGCCATACATTTCCCAGTAGCTGCAGTGTGGCCTCTGATTTCCTGGCTCATGGAGAACTGGGACCTATTGATGACTGGCAGGTTTAAGGTAAAACAATAGAGAAGATTGTAGCCCATTTTAATATGTTTTCCTCAACAGCTGCTACACGCTGGGGAGGAGGGGAACACAAGGGCATGCATGGGTTTATGCACCTGATGGTGGCTTGGGTGGGACAGCCTCAAAAGCCCTATTCAGTCCAGAGTCCTGTAAGTCTACAGAAAACAGAATTAAGGCAATAGTGCAGTAAACCATGGACATAACTGAGCAAAAGCAACAAAACACCTAGGAAACTGAGTGGCTGTGTTTCTGTGATCCACGTTGCTTCAGTGCACTGTCACTGTTTGTGAGCTAAGAGCCATCAGAGCTAAAGATTAAATGACTCAAGCACTTCAGTACCATTTTTCTGAGCTTACTGCCTACTGATTTAAACACATTTTCCAAAAGTGCTAAATGAAATTCTATTCCCAAATTATGAGTCTAAATATTTTCCTTAGACATATCTTACATTGCTCTGTATGCCAGGGAAATTTCCCATGACCTCTAGAGTCACCTCCATTTACTTGTTCCCATCCACGCTTCTTCTGGGATGTAAAATAATCCGGTTGAAGGCTAACGTATAAGTATCCAGTGGCATGTCCAACAAAGCTGTTATTTTATCAGGAAGAAGTGAAAGCTCATTTCAGAAACTGAAGCTTCTCAGAAATGAAGCAAATGGTTTGTTAGACATGCCTTGAAGTCTATCAGAAAATTGCAAGTATTGTTTAGTTAGGAGATAGGAATAAAACTAATGTTTCTAAAATGCCTGAGTTTTAGATCAAGAATTCCAGCAACTTGATGCATTCATGATGGAGAACCCAATTTAAAAAAATAAAATAAAAAAGCCAAACAATTTTATCACTGTAAGAACAAGGAATGGGCTTAAGTTATTAACAGCGATTTGAATATAAACCAAGGAAGAAGATTGCATTTCAAGCAGCCAACACCCCAAAGGAGGTTAAATTTGGTTTAATTGTTGATTGCTTTGCAGAGTCAGAGACAGAAAATTAATTAAGTCAATACTCAGTAGACTTAGTTGCTATTAAGTAGCATTTGAAACCTGATTTAATCCACAAAGTAATTGATGGAAAGAACAACAGTCCAATTTTTCCAAATCAAGCAAAATTTATTATTTAACTCACTGATAAGTGTTTAAATCTAAATGCGCCTGTGAACACAAACAGGCACGTGGCAAAACAAATTATAAACCCAGAAGGACTCCCAGTAATTACCAAAACAAGTGACAACAGTAAATATTTCAGTGACATAAAGCAAGGGTTTATATTGCTGAGTACATCCAGTCCAAGCTGTTCCAATTGCTTACATTTATTGTCCTCTCAAATTATGCAATGTTCTTTCCTTTTGTTTTACTTTTTTCCTTAATTTTCTTTCTTTCCCTGATTAAAAAAATGAATTTGTTTTCATCTCTAAGCTAAAACAAAAAAAAATTGGTGAGGGAAATGATAATAATTATAACAATTTATTTAGGTTTTGGGGGTATTAAACAGGAGGTAGAGGAAAAATTTAATTATAAAAAATGTTTAAATATTATTCCATATGTTTTCATTCTTCTTATTGGGCTCCAATGTCCACAAACCATGTTGACCAACAAAGTCATCTGTTTTCAAGACTTCCTAAATGTCTACATCCAAATTTCTGAAATTAGTCCTCTAATAATATATATGCTATATTTCACTACTCCAAATATATTTAGTCTTTGCCTTGCCATTTCTGCAATCATTGCTCTATTTGCCATGACAACAGAAAATGCATAAAAGTATTGAATTTCAATACCACATTTTCTATTTAATTTTTGCATAGTGAGGGGTGGGCAAAACCTGTGCACAATTCCTATTTCTAAAACTTCTGGTCATAATAAGAATATGCTGTAAGTTTACTTCATTTATATTGTGAAATTACATATACTTTTTTAATACGCCAGGATTTGTATTTTTAGGGGAGCATGGATTTCTTTACTATTGCTTTTGGAAACGTTGACTTACAGAGACAGTTGACTATCATTCTATCTCTTTATGTATCATTTATTTCCACTACTTACTACATTAGTTTGCTAAATGCTGCCAAAGCAAATACCAGAAATGAGTTGGCTTTTACTATTAGGATAAAGTACAGTTCTGAGGCTGTGAAAATGTCCAAATCAAGGCTTCATCGAATGGTGCTTTTCTCCCCAAAGACTGGCTGCTTGTAGACCTGGATTCCTCTCACATGGCAGGACACAATGGCAGTATTTGCCAGTCTTAGTCTCTGCCTTTTCCTCCGGGCCTCATTACTTTCAACCTCAGGCTGCTCTGCCACTGGCTTTTCTCTCTCGTGCATTTGCCAACTTCTGGAGGCGTCTCTTTGTCTCTGCAACTTTGTTCTGTGTCTGCACCTTTTTATTTTATTCCTTCTTTTATAAAGGACTCCAATAAGAGGATTAAGACCCACCCTGAGTCCCACAATCTAATCAAAGGCCTTTAACTGGGGTAAGTTAATTGAAAGTTTCCACCTAAAATAGGTTTACATGCACAGGAATGGATTAGCTGTCAGGACATGATTTTCTGGGGCCCACCCAGCTTCCAACTGGCACATAAACCGTTACTATATTTGCTGGAGATCTTCATTTGCACCCCCAGAGACACTTGCCACCTTTCTCCAATCTTTTCTGTTTCTCTAGATAAAAGCTGTTTGTATGGACTGCATCAATGGGCTCCCTTGCCCTTCATCTGTCTGTTGGGTTTGACCTCTGGCACTAGATTAGAAGGCAGGAAAATAGCAAAGTTGGAGTTTCACCCCCCTGGCTTTCTCCTTGCAAGTTCTCTCTGTACTGTCTGAGCCACAACCAAAAGCCACAACTCCTGTCAGGTTGCCCTTTCCATACAACTATCCTTTCTGGGTTCCAGGAAAGTTTCTTCCCTTTATCATTTCAGGGTGACATGATAGAGGTGGAAAGGCTGCCCCTGTTATTATCCCTGCATTGCTGCTCCCTCATTTCTAGGTTCCCTAAATCCTGCCACAACTTTTAAAATAGTTATTTTTTATTAATATCCTTAAATTGCTCTTCTTGGATGTGCCATTTATTTTTTGCCAGGACCTGGGTTGGTAGAGAATTTGGTTTAGGCTTTGTACTCTGCTTGAAAATTTTTTAGATGTGATAAACTTCATTTATACCATGCTTGTTCTATAAAAGATTCAGTGATTTTCAAAATAATGCATCAGATATATCAAGGTTAAATACAATGAATATTGGTCAGAAAAAAAGGAAGTAAAGGAAAAATAAGGAGCAGGGAATTAACTGAAACAGGAACAGTGTTAGCTTGCAAAATGCAAGCCATGAAATCCTAAGTACTAGCTAAACTTGTCTTTGAACTTGCTATTAGTAGCCAGAGCAAAAGAAAATAAAATAGTTAAAAGGAAAAAGTTCACAGAACCACAACATTCTTCATACCAAGAACAGAGAAAAATTCCATTAAAGTAGAGAGGAAACTGGGTAATGCAATAAATGTCATCTTTAACCACATGTATATATGCATCAGATGAAAATATTTTCCTATGACACTTAATTCCCTGAAGCATCAAAATGTTACTATCGAAATCTCTATAATTTTTGCTAAGGGAAATTTTTACACAGTCTATGCAGTCACATTTTAATTTTGGGGGGCTGTGGCTGGGAGATATGGTTAGGGAAGCTGTGAATTGTTTTAATTTTGAATGGGCTGTATTGATGAGTAAGTTAGAAGTATTATGATATCTGTCTATTTAAAAACCTGTATATGTTCAAAGGATTCACAGATTTGGTAGACACCAAATGATCGAAATGATTAGGCACCAAGATGATCAAAACTAATTTGGAAAAAAAAAGGTAGGTTGATGCTATATTTCACTAAAAGTATTTATTTAGTCAACCTAACATCAAAACTATCATAGATTGGGTGGAATTGACATATGGATTATAAAATAGGAAACCTTTAAAAGCACTTTTCCCTTTAAAAACCTGCAATTATCACCTTAGCCTGCTGGTGGAGCTAATCTGAACAGATAATTAACATCCCTCCAATATGAGCAGACTCACTGTCTTTATAATAGAGCCACATGGTATGTTATGTTAAAGATTACTATGACAAAAAAAGAGATTATTGTGGCACACTTTAGCCATTTTAACCTTACCACAATTTTTTAAGTTAGGCACTGCTAGCACTTCTGTCCTCATTTTTTAGATTAGGAGACTGCAGCACAGAAAGATGAAGGGACGTGCCCAAGTCTTACAGATGGCTTATGGTGGAGCTCAGAATCAAACCCAGGAAATCTCCCAAACTTTGATCTAGAGGCTGCTTACTATATCATTGTGCACGGCTCAATGCTTAAGGAAACTGGAAAAAAAAACTTCAACAGTAAAAACAATGTTATAACCACATGTAGAAAGAAAAGACCCAAGTGTATAAATTCCAGTGATCAAAGCTTAGAACAGGCTTTAGAAATCATTTAATCCAGACCCCACTCAACTAAATAAATCCAAAATGGCTGAGACTCAAAATGGCTTCATTTTCATTCCATTTCCAATTATTTGCAACACTTTTCTCAAAGGAATACTAAGCCAAGTGAAAAGATTATATAGATATAATATATCTATACACACACACACACATATAGACTTGAATAATGAAACTGGCAACTTGGAAAATAATTTTTCAATAGATGGTTTTTGAATTAAAAGCAATCACAGCTCATTCTTCCACCGGGTCCTAAACTCAAGGAGCAATATTGCCTAAAGCCAGCGTACACAAGCTTCACTTAGGAGCCCCAGGGAACTCATAGGGGCTACACAAGACAATTTAAATTTTTCAGGGAAAGACAGTAATAACTGACATCTGTTGGACTCCATGAGAACTACTAGCTCAAGGTAGTTCATATTTTAAACATTATACCATACTCCATTCCTTTCAATACCATTATATCTTGATGAAGTTGGAATTTTGGCAATTGCTGCAATAAATAACAAACATGGCACCATATTTCATGTGCATCAAGATATTAGAAAGGCGGTATCCAATCTGATTCCAAGGTTTGAGAAGTTGTGCAGTGCCGAAATTACGTTAGTAAGTAATTGTGACTATCTAGGAAAGAACTAAAATATGGGGTTTTTTTTTTTCAGTGTATGTGTGTTATTTTTTAAAGTGACTAGTACCTTGTTGGGACATAAAATGGAGTTGGTTTGACCTGACTGTTTCATAAACAGAACTGTTAGAGATTTCTTTTGGCCCTGGGCAATGTGAGAAAATTACTGAGATACTAAAGGTGCTGTGAACCAAGAAAGTTTGGCAATATCTTGTCTAATGGCTAAGAATGTGGGCTCCAGAATTAAAATCCCAGCTTCACAATGTAGCAGCCCTGCCACTTTGAGCTTAACCTCTTTGTGCCTTTATTTTTTTTCTTCTGTAAAACGGAGATTATAATGGAACATACCTCAAATGAGTTATTGTGTGGATTAAGTCCGTGTAGGTCAGATAGGGAGAAGAGAGCCAGGCATAGATTGAGCGTAGTCTCTGTAAGTATTTAGCTATTATGCATATGCTTTAAGATAAGCACTTACTAAAGGCAGTTTAGTAGCCACACATGTCTGTTGCTATATCAGTCAAGTACAGATTGACCAAGCATGGGGACCCTGTGCATGTGGAGCCCATGGACTAGAATATTTTCCTGACTCTGTACTTTTTTTGCTGCTTTATGTGGCAGGAAGCATGCCAGACATTTTTTTTGGAGAAATTTCAATGATTGTTGAATGTTTCCTTGGTTACAATTAAAATAAAGGTAAGGAACTTACTGTCCCAAATATACTATCAGGAGGTCTTTATGTGCACCTTTTGCTTTGTAAAAGAGTTAAAATAACATTAGACCCTGAAACTAGAATGGCAAAGGGAGTGTCTGTTTTGATCACTGTTGTGAGGAAGTGAACTTTTGAACAATTACCTATTCCTAGACTCAAAACCTAATTCTAACTTTTTTTCTTTGGCACTTAAAGCTATTCACAACTACATTTTGGAAATGTCACACCTCTTGAGTTTTGTTTTATCTGACTTCTCAATGTAATTATTAGTTTTAATAGAAGAGGTACATTTTTATTTCCCTTTTCCTCCCCAATTACTGTGAATCTAGTCTTTGCCCTGTAAGTGGCATAATAGCTTTTAGCTAACAAAAACTTTTGTCTAAAATATTATGCAAAATAAGAAAAAACTATGTTCAACAATATTCAAATGAATTATAGCATATTCAAACTAATATAAATATGATTACAGAGATTATTTAATGGCATTCTAAAATACAATATGGGGAGCTGATGTGGCTCAATGACTGAGCCGCTGGCTTCCCACATATGAGGTCACAGGTTCAATCCCTGGTCCCGGTACCTCAAAACAATAAAAA
>PVKH010021955.1:0-14212 GCA_004027955.1 Chaetophractus vellerosus
ATAATTTTTTCCACTGCACAAGTGGCTCAGATGTTTCTCTGAGGTAACACTGACAGAAATCTTTGAGCATCAGTCCAAAGGGGTCCATTCCAGCCTTGTGTTATTGAAATCAATAACAGAAGCTTAACCTCTTTTCAACTTATGTACACTCACAGATAAGCACAAAGACTTCATCAAGAGCAAAGTACAGGGGCCGGCTCGATAGCCCAGTGGATAGGGCACCGGCATACCACATGGGAGGCCCCGGGTTCGGTTCCCAGGGACCTCTCCTAGAGGGCAGACCGCCTTGAGAATGGCAAGCCGCCATGGGTGGGCCAGAGCCGCCGTGGGCAGGGCAAGAAGCTGCCACGGACAGGGCAAAAGCCGCCATGGACAGGGCAGGTAGCCTGCGAATGGAGCGCAGCCAGCCACCCGCGAACTGAAAGCCAGCCGTGAATGGAAGCAGAAGCCGCCCACAAGCGGGGAAAGCCGCGCCTGCACAGTGACCAGTCTCGGCGCGTCGCCGCAGCGGGGGGGAAGGGGAGATATGTAATAAAATAAATAAATCTTTAAAAAAAAAAAAAGAGCAAAGTACATCAACTCCTCCAAACACCAGCAGATTTTGAATGCAGTCATCTTAGTCTCAGCCGTAGCCTTGCATGTTAGTGTGCTGAGGTATGTGTTATGTGATTGTGCTTAGATTTGAAAGTATTTAGAGCATTAAAAACCCATTGTACAGTAGACTGTTACCAATGACTATCAATAGCCAGTTCTTCTCTACTTGTAAGTACAGAAGGTTCATTGATTTGGCCAATGAAATGCGAGGGTGAAGTAACATGAGTCATATTGGGAGAGAGCATTTAATTGCCAGTGCTCAACTCTTGCCTTCTTTTCGCCTGAAGTGGCAACTCTGAAGCACCATGTTGAGAAGACGGCAACATGCGATGGTGAGGAATGACTTGGTGGAGCAAACGCCCCACTACCACCACCACTGGCCCACAATGGAAATGCAACATGAGCAATGAAATAAAATTTAGCTGTGTTATGCCACTGGGATTTTATTTCAGTATAAGCTGAACTATCTAAAGATCACACCATCTTTTCCAATAAAATGAAAAAGTAATGGAAGGTTTAACAGTCATAGCAAAAAAGGGGCATATGATTATGGTAAAAACGAAAATAGATGCAATTATTAAATTGTATCTCATAAAATAATAAATATTGCATAGACATATAAGAAAAATGTGTCAACTGTAAAAATATTTCTAAAGAATAGAGAGTGAATCATTCCACATGTGAATTGGAACTGGCAATTGATAATCAGCAAGAGATGGCAATTCACAAAATGGGAAAACCTGCTGCTAATTGAGGAAAAACTTAGGAATTTGATAAATTAAAGGCTAATCCAAGGAAGTAACTTTGATAAAGCATATGTCACAAGCAGAACTAGTATCTGGTACCATGGGTTCAAGTGGTGTATGTAGATACCGTAGCTGAAAAATGCACAATGATGGTCAATTGTGGGAAAAGATTCCTGACAAGAAACACATCATCAGGAGGACAATATGCAAAGTTTAAACCTTTAAAAGACTTATTCACTATTCTATTTGATAAAAATATATCCTTGAACTTGAACCTGACTTAGTCACTTAGAACTTAGGAACAAATGGATATAACAAACAGCTTTTTGTAAACAAATGTGTTTTTTAAACAAATTAGCATCTATACACAGATACCTATTTTGGTCATTTACTAATTTAGAAAGAATAAAGGCACATGTATTCTTTTTTTCTCATTTTTCCATATTTGGTCTTCCCTTTTTCATCTTCTTTTCATGCTTTGAAGTGCAATTTAATTTTTCTCTTCTTCCAATGCTCAGATTCTAATTTCATGTGTCAACATGGCTAGGTTATGGTGTCCCAGCACTGGCCTGATTGTTACTATGAGGATATTTCATGTATTTAAGTCATTAGTCAGCTAATTGCTTCTTTGGCTGATCACATCTATAATCAACAAAGGAGATTGCCTTCAACATTGAGAGGAGTCTCCCAATCTGTTTTCCAACTGATTGGGAGACTCCTCTCATTGCCTTAAAGAGAGGATCCAGAACCTGGATTTCAGCAGTCAGAAAGAAGAATTTCTATCTCTACTTCATCCAGCTAGATTCTCCTGGTAATTCAACATCACCATCACATCAAATTCCAAACTTGGTGTTTGCCCAATAGAATTCAGACTCGCCAATCCCCACAGTCGCATAAGCTAATTCCTATAATAAATGTCTTAATATCCTGTTAGTTCTGATTTTCTGGAGAACCCTGACTAATACAGACTCCATTGCTAATCTAATATAGGTCATTGGAAAGAAAACTGTGGCTATATCCAGTAAAGATGAGGCAATTGGGGTACTTTGAGGCAGACCACCTGGGGCCCAGCAACTATTCCTGGCAAGGTTACAAATCGACATATCTACATAAAACATTACATTTACTATGGATTCACAGACTCTAGAACAGAAAGAAGAAAAGAAAATCTTTGGTAATAGTTCAACTCTTCCCTGAAGTAAAAATAGCCACTGCAACATTTCCAACATGTCTTCATTTCATCTCTAGGTCAACAATATCAACCACAGGGAAGTTAATCATGTCCAAGGTACTCCATTGTATTTTGTACAGATGTCATAATTAGGAAAGTCTTCCCTATATTCAATCTGCATCTGCTCTGCTATGAATTCTGTTGTTCAGTGTTTTTCGTTGGGCAGAGGCACACAAAGCAGAGGAAACAACGAGCCCAAGTGTTTAAGTGCTGGTGCTCTGAGGTCAGAATACCCAGGTTCCAATCCTGGCTCCACCACTTAGTATCTGTCCTCAGGAAAATTGTTAAACTGCTTTGTACCTTGCTTTCCCCATCTGTAAAACATACATAGTGTGATAGTTATAATCAATAATCAATAATGTCTGCATCATAATGTTGATTTAAACTTAAATGGGGTGATCTGTGTGAAAGCACTTAGCACCATGGCTAGCATAATAACTAAATAATGAATCTTTGTTGAATTATAAATGCTTCTTCAAAATTATAGCCATTCATGTATTTAAGAGTTGCTCCATCTACTGCATCTCTTCTGCATGCTAAGTACCTCTGTTTCCTTTATATCTATTTCTTAGAGCAGTACCTTTAATTATGGAGCAAGAAAGAGGTCCAGGAAGATTTCACAGGATTTGAGTAAATCACTAAGAAAGGGAACAGCAACCTGGCTTAAAGGGGACATAATAATAAAGTCCTAAAAACAATCATATTTCAGAAATTGCAGAGAACTCCAATTTAATCACTTCCAGGAAAAATCATTTAGAAATGTTTTTCTCTGGCCCATGTTTACATAGTCCAAACAGATAAATGCTTTACCTGGTGTGTTAGTCTGCCAAATGAGTGCTGATGCAAAATACCAGAAATCGGTTGATTTTTATAAAGGGTATTTATTTGGGGTAGAGCTTACAGTCACAAGGCCCTAAAGAGTCCAACTCAAGGTACCATAAGAGGTACTTTCTCACTCAGAGTCTGTTGCCATGTGTTGAAGCAAGATAGCAAACGTTGTCTGTGAGGGTTCAGTCTTCCTCCTCCTCCCAAGGCTCCGTGGTCCCAGCTTCTTCCAATCAGCTATAGCCAGGGACAAGTCTTGTTTCTCTCCCATGGCTCATTTCTCTCCCAGCTCAGCTATTTGCTTTCTCCATAAGACCATCTGTAAACTGTCAGGCTAATGGCTTGTCTCTCTTTCCAGGGTCTCTGCCATGTTTAATGGAAGCTTCTCTCTTTCCTTACCATATCTGCTTCTCTGTGTGTTTACTTCCTAGGCTCTAGGATCAAAACTCCTGATAACTCCTCTACTGTGTAGCTTTCTCTGTGAGTCCCCACCTACCAAGGGGGCATGGACTCAACATCTTACCAACTTGGCCCAATCAAAGCCTTAATCATTATTTAATCACATAAAAGTGAAACCTCTGAATTTAATACAATCAAATATACCTAGAGGAAAAGATCAGTTTACAAACATAATCCAATATCTATTTTTGGAATTCATAAATAATACCAAACTGTTACACCTGGTATTCCAATCATGATCCTCTACAGTCATATGCATTTTAATTTCATAGGATTGTATCAGCAAATAAAAATAAAATGTTTTTTGTCTAAATGTTTTCCCTGCAAACTCTTTTCCTTTAACAAAAGGAGCAGTATATCAAACAACATTTTAGAGAATTCAAATAAAAATCTCATTTTTATTTCATTGAAATATTTTAAAAAGCAAGTTTTCACCAGCCCTAACCCAATACATCAACTTGAACTCTACACCCCACCCCATTTACCATTAGTCTCATTTATCTCTTCACATTGTCTTCTGTATCCTTGA
Source organism: Chaetophractus vellerosus (assembly GCA_004027955.1). Classification (NCBI taxonomy): domain Eukaryota; kingdom Metazoa; phylum Chordata; class Mammalia; order Cingulata; family Chlamyphoridae; genus Chaetophractus; species Chaetophractus vellerosus. The sequence goes on from PVKH010021955.1 coordinate 4,385, forward strand.
GTTAATTTAATATAAGCAAAGCTCATCAACTATTCAATTGGGAGAAATGTATTTTAGTTAAGGACCCTTGATCTACATGAAATAAAAATGCTGTATTAACACACGAGACAACATGGATGAATCTTGAAGACCTTATACTGAGTGAAGCCAGGCACTGAAAGACAAACATTACATGACCTCAATGATATGAATTAAGAAAATTGGGCAGACTCACAGAGCTAGAGTCTGGAAGATAGGTTTATAGGAGACAGAAAGAGAGTAAAGGGTTGTGAGCCAATGCCCATATGGGCAAAACCTAAAATAAGGTAGAACGGTGTAGTTGTGCAGCGGATGGGTGTGACAGTGGTGCAGTGATGCTCTTGGGTTCGGTGGCACTGGTCTATGAGGAAGGTAGGGTAGAGGACTGGATTGGTCTATCCGTGGAACTAGGGTGAGTGTCGGGGAAGAAGCAGGTGAACTCTGGGGATTTGCAGATCTGTGGTTAAAACTACAACGTCAGAAATGTTCTTTTGGCAACCATGGCAGGGGAAGATTACTGGTGTAGGGTGTTGGAGGTGTGTTGTGGGGGGGGGGGGGTGGCATACAGGTCAAGATGCACCTGGGGCAGGCGTCTATGGAATATGTAAGTGTTTATCTTGTCATAGTGTGGTATCTCGTGGGTGGAGACCCTCACAATAAACAGGAAAATATTGAACCCCCATCCTGGGGAGGTGTGCTATGTTCTCAGATAGAAGGACAAGAGTCTCAAGAACATAGGCAATGCCAAATAAAAGAAAACAGACCAATATGTCAAGCCTTTAATATTACTGCAAGTAACTATGAATCTTATTATTCAAAAAAGTGAGCCTAAGTGGCTACCATAGGTCCCAAGCAGAGGGGAGGGAAGAATAGAATAGATGCAACATTCTGCATGATCTTGCAATAATGGATACAGGCCATTTTAAATTTCATCAAAATTTATAAAAGTGTAGAGTCCAAAATGTAAATCATAATGTAAACCATTGACCATGGTAGCAATGGTTCAATATTTGTACAATTGTAACAAATGTATCATCTGCATATAAAATGTTATTAATAGTAGAGAGGGGGAAAGGGGGAGGGCATTGAGTATATGGGAATCGCCTATATTCTGTACATGACTTTTCTGTAACCTAAAGCTTCTTTGAAGATAAAATGGAAAAAAAAAAGACACTGGGGGACTATATGGAAGAAAATGTCACAGGACATACAAGACAACAGATCTTACAGTGATAAAAGACATAATGTCTGAAATTTTTCTTATTTAAAATTTTTTGTATTTTATGTTATTTTTAAAACTATCATTATTATTTCATTTTCTTATTATTTGGTTATTTTTTTTGCTTCATCTTTGGAGAGGTTTTGGATCACAGAAGGGGTACAACTGTGGCATTAGTACAGGGTGTCAGCAATGGGGGAATGCATTGTAGGGGGTTCATCTGGGGCATGCCTCTAAGGCACATGAATGTTTCTCAATTGTTCATGGGGCATCATCATGGTAGTTGGAGATCAACACAATAACCAAAAGAATATCGAATTCCCATCCTGGGGAGTTCTACTACATTCTCTAATGGGACAGCAAGAATCCCCCAAGTATCAGGATGGTACCTAGTAAAGGAAGATGGAGCATTGTGCCAGGCCCTTGTTATTGATTATTGTAATTATGAACCTTTTCTTTTGAAATTGAAACTTAGCCTAGTATTACATGTTGCGTAACAGTTACCTCCTGAGGACCTCCTAGTTGCTCAAATGTGGCCTCTCTCTAAGCCAAACTCAGCATATAAATGTGCTACCTTCCCCCCAGCATGGCTCATGACTCCTGAGTATGAGCCTCCCTGGCACCAAAGGATTATTACCAAGCACCAACTGGCAATGAACCTGGAAAAAGACCTTGACCATAAGGGGGAAATGGTAAATACAAATGAGTTTTCATAACTAAATGATTTCAAAATGAGTCGGGAGGTCATTCCAGAAGTTACACTTATGCACATCTCAGCAAGATCTTGACTGCTACAGTGAATAGTGTCTCAAATAGTGGGGCTCCTGAGAGCTCTAGAGATATCTAGACACTATAGGCAGGGAAGACAACTCAGGAGTTAGGTACCCTGCCAGTGGGCCTTACCTTGGAATTTATGCTCCCCAGTCTGACAGAGTTGGACTCATTTGTGGTTGCCCTACATATAGCTCTTCTGCCCCTTCTATTTGAACTTATAGTTAGCAATATACTTGATAGGTGTATGTCCAAGAGACTTAAATCTTTGGTCCATCCATGTACCACTTGGGCCCTGAATCTCAGCAGAGTTGCAACACCTACTCTCCAGTTTGTTGGACTCAACCCAGAATACCAAAGAAGGTGATGATGATGGACAACAACCATGCCAAGGAACAGAGTGTCTGCAATTGCAAGCAAGATAATCCCATCTATCTGCTCCATGGGATCTAAGCCCCCTCTCAATTAGAGGCAGAGTGGGCATCACCATCCCAAAAGCCTCAGGATTGGGGAATGAACAATGGACTAAAGTAGACTTTCTATTATTCTACTATAGACTTATTTTTATAATAGCAATAGAAGAACTTGTATCATTGATATAAAAACAGTGGCTACCAGAGGTTCTGAGGGGAGGGAGAGCAAAAAATAGGTGTAATATGTAGACATTTTCGGGACATTGGAATTGTCCTGCATGAAGTTGCAATGACAAATACGGGCCATTATATATTTTGTCTTAACTTACAAAATTGCATGGGACAGGGTGTAAACTATAATGTAAACTATAATCCATGGCTAGTAGCAATGCTTCAATATGTGTCCATCAATTGTAATAAATGTACCACACTAATGAAGCATGTTGTTAATGTTGGGAACTCTACAGGGGGAGAGAGTGGGGCATATGGGAATCCCCTATTTTTTAATGTAACATTTATATAATCTGAAGTTTCTTTAAAATAAATAAATATATAATTATTTAAAGCTAAATTTTGAATTTGCTTATAAAAAAGAAAAACAATAAGGGGAAAATGAAGAGAATAAGATGTCATGGAGGGCAAGGGAAGAGTGTTTCAAAATGATGGGATTGTTAACGTCAATGGATTTCTATTAAAGAGGAAATGATGTTTCCCATCAACCTCTGTATGTGGTTTGGGTAAAAAAGAGTTCTAATGTGTCCCTCCATAGAATATGTTACACTTGGAGTCATGGGTGCTGGATTCTCATGGCATGTCGGAAATTTCATTTAGGTCATAATTAAAATGCTTATGGATAATAATATATAGGGTCACCTACTCCCTAACAGGGATTAACTCAATGACAAGACATTTTCCTGTGGTTGTTCTTCCATGGAATTGGACTCTCTTCCCCATCTTGTTCACCAAAGGGGATCCAAGTGGGTCACTGAGGTCCTGGGAGCACAGTAGGTTGTATAGGTGTGACACTGCTTTGAGAAGGTGGACTTGGTTAAACAGAATGTAAATCCACTTTAAAGGCACACTTCATAGTCCCTTTCTCTTCTTGAGGACCTGTCAATTGTTGTCTTCTGCTCCCATCTATTTCAGCCTCTTGCTTGCCGAAAAGGATACTAGAAAATGAAATGTTAATCTTTTTTTCCAATCAATGATGGCTCTACTCAGTAAGAATTGCTTTATTTAAAAACTAGTAAGCTAGTGTCAAGGAAAGTATTTGCTCTTGTTCCATGTATAAAGTAGCGTGGAAACTTCATAGTTTAGGCTTATTATTCTCTACAATCAATAACTTTATGAAATTTAGGAGCCTCTATATTATTTCTTTCTAAATTGTAGCTCTAGCTATATAAATTCATACAGTATTTTCCCCACAAAACATATACTGATTACTTCTATTATAAAGAGCTGTTTGTATCATTGAAAACTTTAAATGAATCAAAGCAAAAAAAGTTAAAAATGGAAAAACAGGCTTTAAGATACTTTAAGACGTATCATAAACACATTTTATTTGCAATTTAATTTATGTTAGAAGAAGTTAAACTTTAGTATTAAAATGTTGAATTTTATGATTACTTAAAAGAAAAAAAGAAGAGATTTTTTTAAAATGAGGGAAGTAAAGAACAGGAAGGAAAATGAGAAAAGTGAAAGGGAAAACAAGATGCCAAGGAAAAGGGAAGAGCATGGAGAAACAATGGAAACATAAAAAGAGGGAGAGAGGATAAAAGAGCTAAAACAAAGAGCAATCAGTGATTCTTTATAATAGAGTTACCTAGGGACAAATATGTCCCGTTTAATGTAAGTAAATGAAGCAATGCAATTGTTCACTTGAGTAGTAGTTATCAGAATAAATTCATACCCTGGCTTCAGAGCTTTTTGAAATTGTTTTCTATTCAAATAACTAGAGACTTTTCTGAATAGAGTTAATTTATTCAATGAACTCTTTTTAAAGTACCTACTATGTGCCAGATGTATTAGCATCACTAAAGCAACTTCTAGAATGTGGGAAAAAATGATTATATGCGCTGAAAGGGCTGAGATCAGAACATTTTTCATAACAGAAGCTTTCTAAGAAATTACACACAATAGATTGGTAAATATAACCAAGGTGTACACACCCAATTTCCAAGAAAGCCTAGAACAGGAATGTAAAGAGCTCTGTAAAGACCTATTTTTAATATTAGCAGAGCTTAAAGGCAATAAGAAAGTAAATACATTTGAGTAAGTTTTGGAGAAATTACAGAATACAGTCCTTTGTATTTTAAGAGGTTCTGTTTTGTTTTTATACTACCTCCATTATTCCCTGAAACAAACTGCTACACTCTCAGTTCTCCCCAGTGAAATCCTAGCCTTATAGAACTATTGATTTCAAAATAAAAAAATTTTACCTCCTTCCCTGATCTTTGCAGACAGGTTTAGTTACTATTCTTAGCTCTTTAGATGCTCTTAAATCTGGAGAAAATCCTTTTAAGGTTATGGATTCTCTCACTTAACATGATCATTTTAAAAGGAAAAGTTAGAGACCTAGATAGGTTAGGCTTTTCTCCAGGAAGATGTAAGTATTTGATTGAACAGATCATATTTACAAAGTTCTGAAAGGCCATGTATAGTATCTGGGAAGATAAAAGCAGCATGGGGTAGACCATGGAATCCCTTGTTCTTCCTAAAACAGCCTCTATCATAAAGAGCAAGGCCAGACCTAATTATCCAATATAAAGATTTTCTCTAAGTCTGCATGGGTATTTCTTAATGATTATCTACCTCTCAAATTGAACAGTGACAGATTCTTCATGAAATAAGCCCTGGTAGCTGATTTTATCTTCATCATAATCAATTATTTATACTACTTGAAATCATCATCAGTTAAATCAATATGCAAAATTAACCTAAACCATTGAAGAGGCTCTGTCTGCTAATCTAGCTAACATGCTTGTCAGATAATGGCATGTTCTAAAAAATATTATTAAATTCATATTACTAATTTTAGGCAGAGACAGTGTATGCTGTTACCTCTTGGCAAACTATAATTGCTACTAAAAAAAGCTGAAAGTAAAATGCTATGTGCTTTTTCTATAAAGTATGTGCACACACATAGCTTTATAAAATATATGCATGTACATATTTTTGGTTTGAGAGTTAAAAGTGCTAATATGTTGTCAGATGAATGAAAATTTAGCCAAATTCCTATTACCTTAAAGACTATTTTCCCTGGTTTTCCTCCTCCTTTCATTCATTTTCCCAGATCCTGACTTCCCTACTCTCCTTCCCAAATTTCATTGTCAATGAACCTAATTTAGCAGGTCTGGCCCTACATCAACAGGCAAATCAATAATAGCCCCCTGCTGTTTTGGCTGCCAACCCCCATCAAACTAGGGGAGATTAAGACATTTCCAAAAGCAATTTGGGGACAGACTAAAGATGTAGCCAACCAGCAATTTACATGAGTGAGTTATTATAACTACTCTATAAGCACAAATTCTACTTGGAAAGTCAAATGAGCAAATTTAAATATAGAGGGTTTATAAATCTATAGGAATTTTGCCACACATCATTTTCTTGCCCACTGTTAAAATTCAAACAATTCTTATATGCTATTTGGCTTTGTAAATTAATATTTAAAAGCTTTGAGTGTTCCATTCAATATACACTTATCAAAAACACATTGAATCTTACCCATTTTCAATAAACAAATGAGTTCTATCCATTATACAACACTATATATATCTAACTGCAACACAGTATGATTATTGCTCTTCTGGGTATTTTTTAAAATAAAAAATGTGAATTTCTTTTAAAGGTATAACACTGACAGATTTCCTGTTTTAACAATACAGTACAAATTGTATTTTGTGCAAAAATCAACTGTTGTAGAGACCTTATGTGTTTGATCAGCACACAATCAACTCCTTTCTCTGAGATAGGCCCCTAAGCCTAGTGGGGGTCCTTCGCAGCCATGTTTCTGGACCCCATGCCCCATCTAGATAGGGGTGGGTCACATCCCAGCCAAGGCAGTGGAAACATGTCTGCAGAGAGACCAGGAAGAAGCAGACACACAAAGAGAAGCTAAAACAGAAGACTGAAAGTACTGTCTCATGAAACAAAATTTCATGAGGTCCAGCTGATCTTGGAGTATGTGAAATGCCTGTTCTTCCACAGAATTCCTTTTCTAACTTAGACTATTTTGATAAAGATTTCTGTTTGTTTCAACTGAAAAGACATTGATCAAGACATAATTTTTCTCAGCAGAATTATCTTCTATTTTATTATGGACAGTAATAGTAAAAGAGAATTGGTTTAATTTTTAAGATAAAAAATAACTAATCCTTTGATATATAATATCAATTTCCTTAAGTTAGTTAAGATCTCCAATTGGGGGCCGGCTGTAGCCCAGTGGATAGGGCACCAGTTCACCTCATGGGAGGCCCCGGGTTCGGTTCCTGGGGCCTCTCCAAGCGGGCAGACCACCTTGAGAGGGTAAGCCGCCATGGGCGGGGCAGAGTTGCCGTGGGCAGGGCAAAAAGCTGCCATGGGCAGGGCAAAGCCGCCACGGGCAGGGCAAGTCGCCCGCGAGTGGGGCAAGCCGCCTGCGCGGTGAGCTGACTTGGCAAGTTGCTGCAATGAGGGGAGACAAAGCAGACACAGAAGAATGCAAAAAAAATGAACACAGCAAGAACAAGCAGAAAGGGGGGGATATGTAACAAAAAAAAAATCTCCAATTGCTTGCATTTTTTTCATCCCCCTCCACTTTTGTTTAGATCAAAACATGGTGGTATTTCTTGCACAAAGGAGCACAGAAAGAAAGGTATTCACTAATGATTTAAATGAAAACAAAGAAAGAGAAGTAAATACGATAGATTCTATTTAATGTAATAACTGACATATACTGAGCACTTAGTATCTGATAGGCTCTGCTCAAAGCATGTTCCACACATTTTCTCATTTAATCATAGCACCCACTTGTTTACTATAGATGTTTTACAAATATGGAAACTAAGGCATTAAAAAGTTGTTCGAGATTGTAAGGCTGGAAAGTGTGAGAGCCAGTATTCAAGCCCAAGCAGAACTGTCTCAGAACTTTATTCTTAAGTTAAACATTTTAGAAAAACTAGCAGGCCAACAATAATCACAAACACCCTAAAAAAAGTGTAAACACTGTCTTTGTCCTTGAAAAGAAAAGAATTTCTCAAAAATAGCCTTCTTCTTAAATTCCTTTTCCATCAGTTTTAAAGTCTTTGATATTTTCAAAATTTTAGTAATAACTTAAATCTTTTTTAATATTTCAATATCAGTTCTGCATACCCACATTTATTTAACCTGTCAGGACAGTTCCAAGAAATTCTAGTATCCTCTTATGACAAATGAGGAGAGTACAGCTCAGGAAAATTAAATGACTACCCAAAAAGAAGAGAACTAACATTTATTGAGGAGCTACTATGTTCTCAATCCTCTTCAAGGCAGTTTCAAAAAGAAGTTATCCCACTCAATCAAGATAACTGCTTTGTAAGGTCTACAATACTCCTATTCATTTATATTACAGAAAATGGAAGACAGAAAATGTACTCAAGGGTATTTAACTCCATTTTTTTGCAAATATTTATTGAATGCTATTTACTGTGTGCTAAGCACTGTGTTATCTGTTCCATTTGTCAGAGATGGAAGCATAAAAATGAATAAAACAGAACCTGGCCTTGTGGCGATATCCATTCTAATGTTCAATAAAACTGCTGCATTCTATGGGCTGCCTTACTCCCCTAGAATAAAGGAATGAAACACAGAACTAATACAAGCTGTCATTTGCTCAAAGGATCTAGGGCTCCAGAGTTTAAGGGGAACAGGAGGAGAAAGTAGAAGAAGATGAAAATTCAGCACAGGCACTGAATCTAAAAGGGAAGAAGGTTAGTGCTGACAAAATGGGGGGAAGAAGGAAAATAGGAAACTTTGGGATAAATATTGCCAAAAAGAATTTTCTTTTCTTTTCTTTTCTTTTTAATGGGGGGGGGGTGAAACTTTATTTAAAGAAATGATCTGAATCTTTTATTTCTTCCTCTCTTCCCCTTCACTGGATTTAACCATCCCCAGTATAACTAATACAGTGAGAGAGGAGGAGTTTTAAAGCTGGGTTAGAGGAACTGGCTGGAACACTTTCATCATTTGCAATTGCTGGACGATTACATGAGGCATTCTTCATTGAAAACTTCAGTGCTTGGTTTTCTGCAGAAGTAGATCATAGATATGTAGCCAAGAAACACTGGTCTGAGGCAAATATTGCAAAGATTTTCCTTCTTCCACTCTGGATGTGTTATGATATACTGGAGCTATAAAAACAAAAACAAAAACAAAAAAAAACTCTATTTAAATAAAACACTTTAATAGGGTTGCCTAGAATTAGTCCCAGCCTCAGTTAGAAAAAGTATAGGAAAGAAATCTGCTATTATACCACTTAAAATATTTTAATATATTTATTTTCCCATATAACCTTTTAGAGTTTATCTCTGGAAAATACATTCTAAAGAGTCCGAAAATTAATGTTATCCTGACAAAACTATGAAAGCCTTTTAAATAACCCAGTAATAATTTACAGCCACTTTGTGTTCTATCTGGAAAAGTAACAAGCGAACTATTTACACAGTAGCTGCCTTCCTATTCAGCTGTTTTGGATCAAATTAATCCCACTTTTGGACAAAAGTTATCATGAATTTAATCTTTTTGATGCACAGCGGTATTTGCTAGATATTGCTCAATTGCATTCATCTATGTTTTTGGCTATTCTGCTTCCTTGACATCAAAATAATATAAAATATTTCTGCACATTAGGAAAAGAATTGTGATTATTTTGTTTCAGATAATAAATCAACAAAGAGCTATCTAATTTCTAAATGGTGGCAGTTGTTCCCTGAGAAAGGATGATTGGAAAGACAGCTACCAAATCAAAGTTCCTCTCTCCAATCTACCTTTCCAGGCAAACTCAGAGCTACAGTTGGCACCATATGTGCCTGGAGCAGCTTTCAGCTTCCACCAGCTTACTCCCCACTTCTCCCATCCCCATAAATGATGCTTTCTGGGATTGGATATGAGAAATCAGAAGATTTAATAACCTTTTTTTTAAACTGCACAATTGACATTCTTTAAGACATCTGTTCCAAATCTAGCAATGGAATCAAAGCAAAATTTTAGTTTTGTTTTTACTTTTTTTAGATTCCGGGGCCTGGGATGGAACCCTGGACTTCCTAGGTGGGAAGCCAGCGCTCAACCATTGAGCTACACCAGCCCCCAGCGAATCTTTTTAAAGAATAAAATTGTAAGCTGGCTTTACAAAGTGATCCTTATTGGTGTGTGTAATGATATATTTATGAACAT
>PVKH010021956.1:0-14213 GCA_004027955.1 Chaetophractus vellerosus
GAGAACAAGCAGGAAGGGGGGATATGTAATAAATAAAAAATAAATCTTTAAAAAAAAAGAACTTAGATTGCATATCTTGTTATGAATTTGATTTAGCATGCCATTGTTGTCATTGTTTGTAAGACTGACTTTTAGTGGAAGAAACAAAGAAGTACTTTAATAATAAGTATCTTATTATTATTGGAAATAAGAATACCATATAAATAATCTTGACACTACAGAGAAATTAAGTTTCATATCTAGTACAAAAATCTCTTGATTCAAAACCTTTGGCAAAAATAAATAAAAATCAAATTATTGTTCACTAAAAACCAATCCTTGAATGGTAGCAGTAATGGAACTGGGACTCTTTACCATTCCAGTCTGTCGCTGTAATAAGAATCACTATTATGTTACAGGTAAGATTCTGATAGTAGGAGAAAGCTAAAGGTCTAGGACATTCAATTAGCATTCATTCAGAGGGGTCACATCTAAATCCAACTCAACAGGAGCAGAGTATGTAGGCCTCCTGCATAGCTCACAGTTCTCTAAATATTTGATGAACAGTTGGCAGGAACCAAGCATAATTAGAGAAAGCTGTAGGCAAAGAATGAGGCAAAATTGTAAATGGGATAGATCTGGAAGAAAACACTCATGAAGGTCATGGTTTTCAGAGTTGAGATCCCTGTTTTCACTTCTACATATGTGCAAGCTGTTTTGGAATCCACATTATACACCATGGTCTTCAGTAACTAATCTCAAATTGAATTCCATTCTGGAATGTTGATGTTTCCAAAGACTAAAGTATTCACCAGTTATGTAACAATTAAAATTTCTGAACAACTTACCCAGACCTCTTCTGATCATCGCTTCTTTGGTATCCTTATAAGAAATTGTGAGTTTCTCATATTGCTTTATATACTCTCTGGTTTTACTTATGTGAGTGTGTCTTCTTTCTTACTCAGGAGATTTCTCTGCTTTCCCATGCCCTGCATCACTCTTCCATCCCCAGAGGCTCAACTGTCCATTTCCTGTGGGGTAGATGCTTGGCCCAAATGTGTGTGATTATGAAGTTTCCCCTGGGGTCTGGGATAGTGGGAGGAGTTAGTTCTTGGTGCCTGGTGCACACAGTTGATGTCTCAGGAGAAGACTCATAGAAAACAATTAACTGAACATTTGTCAAAAATACTGGCACGTGCATATGTCTTTTAACTCCCCAAAGATTTGCCTTCTGCATTGCTAACCTCAGGATACAGGCCAGCCAGATGGAAAGACTGCCAAGCATATCCAGTTCATGTAGCCAGAAGGCTGATCCACTTGACTATCTGGAAATCATTCTTTTACTCACTTGGGAGGTTCTGGGGCCTCTTTATTTCCTAAGAAACAAGGCCCACCCAAATGATTTCAAGAGCACATTGCAGCACTGCCTCCGCAAGCAGACAAGCTGTGAAAGTTGGAAATCTATAGCTCCTTTCCTCCCCATTTAGTGCAGTACATTCTTTTCCCAGCCACGTAGGTTTACAGCCTCCCAAGACCTTTATCACAAAAGCCAGTAGAATCCAGTGTCAAGTTAAGATGAATGATTAGGGAAATCTGTAGCTACTGAGATTAAGGTTCCCAGTTGAGTATCACCAGCAACCACAGGAGGTGAGGGCTTGTCTTTTTTTCCATCTGTTGTCAAGAATAATGGAGAGAAGCAGAGGGCTCTGGTTTGCTCTACACATTCCCAGCTCCACTCCCATTATTGCCTGTTGTGCACTAGGTTGGGGATAAGGCTTCCTTCCCATGTTCCTTTCCTTGGTGACCTGGCAGTGGACTAGCCACGTGCAGAAGGGAAAGGTGAACATCCCCTAATGTGAATAGGTGCCCAAGGTCCTACCCAGGTCACTGCACAAGCAAGAGAGCTCCTTCACCTGCAGCACTGCTCTACGATGTTTGTGAGGCAAAGACACCTATTAGAAAACAAATTCCACTTTTCACTCTGCTTTCTCTTCTTCTTACCTCACATCAAAATGGCCTTTCCTTATCAAGCAAATACAATAAACATGTGAAAACATGACTGACCAAAAAAACAGAGATTTAGTGAAAATAAATTTATTCTCGACTATTCTTCCCCCACCTTTTCATTATTTCCTTCTCATTCCCTAAATACTTCAATGGTGGTCTTTCTAGGCATGGAAATCACTTCCCACTATGGCTCCCAGCTCCACAACCAGTCCCTTCATTGAATTCAGTTCATCCTGAGTGTGCCATCTGTCTCCCATCTGGCCCCTGACCAATATTGTGCTCACCAAATAATCTTTGACTTACTGTGCATTTATCTTTTAGTTTAGAAATTAAGAATAGTAGTTTCTTCCATTTAGTTCTATTTGGTTACATCACACTGATGCCCATGGGAGTCAGAAGCCAATGTCTTCCAAATGCCCAGTGAGCCCACTGAAGCTGAAATTTGTTATCTCCAGACTCCATTTCCTGTTCTGCATCTGTTTCTCATTCATTCAACAAACATTTATTGAGCACCACTTGTTCTTTATTCTTGTCTTTGATTTTTTAATCTTATCTTTCTCCTTTTGTGGAAAAATTTCTGAAATCATAAATCAGAGGAACTCCATTTTTTTACATTTTAGTTTGTTAAGCTGCTGAAATGCAATATATAAGAAATGGGTTGGCTTTTACAATGGGGGTCTATTAAGTTGCAAGTTTACAGTTTCGAGGCTTAGGAAAAAATGTCCAAACCAAGGCATCATCAGGCAATGCTTTCTCCTGGCTGCCCGTGATCCTGGACTCTTCCCTCACATGGCAAGGCACAGGGCAGCATCTTCTGGTCTCTCCCTTCTCTTCCTGGTTTCGTTGTCTTCAGCTCCTGGTTTCCTCTGGCTTTCTCTCTCCTTCTGTGGATTCTTCTCTCTTTCTGTAGTCATCCCTTTTATAAAGGATTCCAGTAAATGGATACAGGTCCACCCTGGATCACACCTTATTGAAGTAACCTCAGTGTTTTGAGCAACCTGCTTGCCATGTATGAGGTTCCGGGTTCAATCCCTGGTACCTCCTAAAAAAATCCCTTAACTGCAGTAAACTAATTGAAAGGTCCCTTACAATAGGTTCGAACTCACAGCAAAGGTTTGGCTTTAAGGACATGATTTTTCTGGGGTCCATAAAAGCTTCCAATTACCACACTGCCTATTGTGCAAGTCCCTGAGTCTTGGTTTCTTAGCCATATAATGGGAAGAATAACACCTCCCTTACAGAGTTGTTGGGTAAATAAAATAAAGCAATTTCACATGTAAATTATCATCACCTTTACTATTTTTATTGTTACCATTGTTTTCATGTTCTTTTCCTGTCAATTTCTTACCGCCATACTATTTCATTTTTAATATATTTTTCCCTTTTCCTTATTAGGTTTTCTTCCTTTTCCATGATATCCTTTTCTAGTTCCTTTTTCACAAATGCCACCATCTTCACTTGTCTTGTCAAAATCCTTTTGAGAGTCAGTTTGCATCTTAGCTCTGTTATGGCTGTCCCATTTATTTTTCTCTTTTGCCCTACTATTTCCTTGCAAACACCTTAGAGTGCTTGATCTTTTAGCAGAAGAATGACAACGAAAGATTCCTCAAAATTTTATTTTCCATTAGGAGAATCAAGAAAATTCAGGAGAAATTTAAATGTGTGCCTAAAATCAAACAGATGCATACTTCTTTGCTTTGTGATTTATAACAATAAGGTATATAGTGAATAGCAGAATTGTAACTAGGGATCAATTGATTAGAAACTGAAACTTCTCCTCTCTACTACTGTTGTAATTAGTGGTCTAATAACACAGTCTAGGCATTGTCCTTTTCTCCTTTCCACATATTCTCAGTTCTCCTTAATTTTATTTTTCCAGTATTTATTGAGCCTCTACTTTGTCCCAGGCATTTGCTTGGTGCTGGATTTTTTTAAATTTAATATTTTTTTATTAGAGAAGTTTTGAGCTTACCAAACAATCATGCATAATGTGCAGAATTCCCTTACATTACCCCTCCACCAAAACCTTACATTGTTGTGGAACATTTGTTACAGATTATGAAAGAACCTGATCAGGCTATTATCACTAACTATGGTCCATAGCATACACTTGGAATGTTTTTTCCATACACCACCTAATATTAACACTATGTATTAGTATTATACATTTGTTAGAGTTCATGAGAGAACACTCATATTTGTATTCTTAACTACAGTCTATCTTCCACCACATGGTTCATTGTGTTATACAGTGCCATGCCTTGTACAATATAGCCAAAGTGTACACTTAGTGGCTCTCACTTTCATCACAGAATTGTGCAGTCATTGCCCCAGTAAACTTTTGTCTGTTTTCCTTAGTCCAAAAGAAAAAATCCCATACCCCCTATTATTGATCCTTAGTGTTGATATAGTACCTTCTTTGACATTGATGCAAGAATATTACAATATTGCTGTTAACTATTGTCCATAAGTTACATTAATTGTATTTCTCCCATGCATCACTATCTTCTTACCACCTTGTAACAGTGACGTGCATTTATTCTAGTTCACAGAAGAACATTCTTATGTTTGTATTAACCACAATCCTCATCCACCTCCAGGTTCACTATGCTATTCAGTCCACATATTATGCTCTAGCTTTCTTTCAATTGACATTTACATCCCTAGACTACCCTTTACAATCCCATTTATAAACCAGCCATGTTAGTTATACTTACTATAATGTGTTACCATGAACTCTATCCATTTCCACATTTTTACAGTCAAGCTAAATGAAAATTCTACAGACACTAAGCATCAGTACCCCTTCTCAGTCCTCACCTCACCTCTTAGTAACCTATAGTTTAGGTTTTAACTCCATGTGTTTATTCTTCATATTTAGCTTGTATTAGTGAGACCATACGATATTTGTCCTATTGTGTCTGGCTTATTTCGCTTAGCATAATGTCCTCAAGTTTCATCCATGTTATCATATGTGTTCCAATTTCATTTCTTCTTACAGCAGCATAGTACTCCATCATATGGGTATACCACATATTGCTTATTCATTCATCAGTTGATGGACACTTGGTTGGCTTCCATCATTGACAATTGTGAATAATGACGCTGTGAACATTGGTGTGCAAATGTCTGTTTGCATACCTGTTTTCAGTTCTTCTGGATACATTCCTAGTAGAGATATTGCTGGACCATATGGGATTTCTATATTTAGTTTCTTGAGGAACCGTCAAAGTGTCTTCCACAGAGGCTGCACCATTCTACAGTCCCACCGAGAGTGGAATGTTCCTATTTCTCCACATCCTTTTCAGCACTTGTTGTTTTCTGTTGTTGTTTTTTTTAAAATAATGGCTATTCTATGATGTGTAAGAGGCTATCTCATTGTAGTTTTGATTTGCATTTCCCTAATAGCTACTGATATTGAACATTTTTTCATATGCTTTTTTTCCATTTCTATTTCCTCTTAGGAGAACTATCGATTTAAAACTTTTGCCCATTTTTAATTGGGTTGTTTCCTCTTTTATTGTTGAGTTCTATGATCTCTTTTTTGTTTGTTTGTTACATATCCCCCCCTTCTGCTTGCTCTTGCTGTGTGTCCATTCTTCTGTGTTTTTCTATGTCTGTTTCTTGTCTCCCCCCGTCTTTGCAGTGACGCACCGAGTTGGCCCTCAGTGCAGGCGGCTCGCTCTGCTCGTGGGTGGCTCCATTCCGTTTCATGGGCGGCTCCGCTCCGTGTTTTGCGGGCAGCAGAGCTCCGTGTTTTGCGGGCTGCTGGGCTTCCATGATTCACGGGCAGCAGTTCCATGTTTCATGGGTGACTTTGCCATGGCCGTGGCGGCTCTGCCCTGCCTGTGGCGGCTTTTTGCCTTGCCCACGGTGGCTTTGCCCCGCCCATGGCGGCTTGCCTTTCTCAAGGCCGTCTGCCTGCTCAGAGAGGTCCCCGGGAACCGAACCTGGGGCCTCCCATGTGGTATACCGGCGCCCTTATCCACTGGGCTATCCAGCCAGCCCCTGATCTCTTTATATAGCATGGAAATCAAACCCTAATTGGAAATGTGGTTTCCAAATATTTTCTTCCATTGAGTGGACTGCCTTTTCACCTTTTTGAAAAAGTCCTTTGAAACCTGAAAGTGTTTAAGTTTGAGGAGGTCCCATTTACCCATTTTTTTTCTTTCATTGCTCATGCTTTTGGTGTAAGGTTTAAGAAACCACCAGGTCTTGAAGATGTTTTCCTACATTTTCTTCTAGGAGCTTTATGGTTTTAGCTTTTATATTTAGGTCTTTGACCCATTTTGAGTTAATTTTTGTATAAGGTGTGAAGTAGGAGTCCTCTTTCTTTCTTTTGGATATGGTTATCCAGTTCTCCCAGCACTATTTGTTGAATAGACTGTTCTGCCCCAGGGGTGGGTTTGACAGCCTTGTCAAACATCACTTAAACATAGATGCAAAGTTCTGTTTCTGGACCATCAATTCAGTTCCTTTTGGCTATGTATCTATCTTTATTCTAGTACCATGCTGTTTTTACCATTATAGCTAGGTAATATGATTTAAAACGTGGAAGTGAGAGCATTCAAACTTTGTTCTTCCTTTTTAAGACGATTCTGGCTATTCAGGGCCCTTTACTCTTCCAAATAAATTTGATAATTGGGTTTTCTTATTTCTTAAAAAAAAAAGGCTGTTGGAATTTTTATTGAGATTGCATTGAATCTATATTTCAATTTGGGTAGAATTGACATCTTAATGATATTTAGTCTTCCTGTCCATGAACATGGAATGTTCTTCCATTTATTTAGGTCTTCTTTGATTTATTTTATCAATGCATTGTAGGTTTTGGGATACAAGTGCTTTATGTCCTTGGTTAAGTTTATTTCTAAATATTTGATTCTTTTTGTCACTATTGTAAATGTGACTTTCCCCCCTGACTTCCTTCTCAGATTGCTCATTACTAGTATATGGAAGCACTACTGATTTTTTCCATATTTATCTTGTATCCTGCCACTCTGCTGAATTTGGTTATTAGCTCTAGCAGCTCTGTTGTAAATTTTTCAGGATTTATTTTGGGATTTTCTTGGTATACGGTCACATCATCTGTGAATAGTGAAAGTTTTACTTCTTCCTTTCCAATTTGGATGCTTTTTATTTTTCTTACCTTTTTGCTCTAGCTAGCACTATATTGAACAATAGTGGTGGCAGTGGTCATCATTGTCTTATTCCCAATCTCAACAGAACAACTTTCAGTCTTTCACCATTGAGTACAATGTTAGCTGTGGGTTTTTCATATATGACCTTTATCATGTTGAGAAAGTTTCCTCAGATTCCTATCTTTTGGAGAGTTTTTATCAAGAAAGGATGCTTGATTTTGTCAAATTCCTTTTCTGCATCAATTGAGAGGATCATGTGATTCCTCTTCTTTGATTTATTAATATGGTGTATTATACTGATTGATTTTCTTATGTTGAACCATATTTGCATGCCTGAGATAAAACCTGTTTGATTATGATGAATAATTCTTTTAATGTGTTGTTGGGTTCGATTAGTGAATATTTTGTTGAGGGGTTTTGCATCCGTGTTCATTAGGGAAATGGGTCTGTAATTTTCTTTTTTTGTAATATCTTTATCTGGCTTTGGTATTAGGGTGATATTGGCTTCATAGAATGAGCTTGGTAGCATTCCTTCCTGTTCCATTTTTTGCAAGAGTTAAGTGGGATTGTTATTACATCTCCTTTGAATGCTTGGTAGAATTCACCTGTGAAGCCATCTGCTTCCTGAGCTTTTCATTTTGGCAGTTGTTTGATGACTGTTTCAATCTCTTTACTTGTGATTGGTTTGTTGAAGTCTTCTATTTCTTCTAAGGTCATGTAGGTTGTTTGTATGTTCCTAGGAATTTTTCCATTTCATCCACATTGTCTAGTTTGTTGGCATACAGTCATTCATAGTATCCTTTTATGATCTCTTTTATTTCTATGAGACCAGTAATAATGTCCCCATTTTCATTTCTGATTTTATTTATTTGCATCTTTTTTCTTTTTTCTTTGTCAGTCTAGCTAAGGGTTTGTCGATTTTGTTAATCTTCTCAAAGAACCAACTTTGGTTTTGTTAATTCTATTGGTTTGTTGTTGTTGTTGTTGTTGTTATCAACTTCATTTATTTCTGCTCTGATCTTTGTTATTTCATTTGTTCTGCTTGCTTTGGTCATAGTTTGGTGTCCCTTTTCTAATTCCTCCAGCTGTGTAGTTAGGTCATTGATTTTAGCTCTCTTCTTTTTTAATGTAAGCATTGAGAGTTATAAATTTCCCTCTCAGCACTGCTTTCACTGCATCCTATAGGTTCTGATATGTTGTGTTCTTGTTTTCATTTGTCTAGAGATATGTATTGGTTTCTCTTGCAATTTCTTCTTCGACGCACTGGTTATTTAATAGTATGTTGTTTAATTTCCATACAGTTCTGAGTTTTCCCTTTTTCTCATTGTTGTTGAAGTTCCCTGCCCCTTCCTCTGGTGTCTGGGGCAAGGATGGAGCCACAGGTGTGGGGAGCAAACTAACCCATGTGAGTCAAAACTGACGGCAGTTACCCAGGTAGGCTGATGAAGCACCAGCTCCCTTCTTTCCCTGCCAGGGGACTAGTATGTCCAGCAATCTAGTCCATGCGCTCTGAAATTGACTGCAGTTTCCCAGAGAGGCTGAGAGTGCACTATCCTTCCTCCTGCACTGTCAAGGGCATTAATGGAGCTAGAAATGTGTCCAACATTCCAGTCTGTGTGGGCTAAAAGTGCCTACAGTTGCCTGGAGAGGCTGGTGCTGTTGCCCCCAGCTTCCTCCCCGCCAGAGCCCTCAATTGACCTGGGTGGAAGGAAGCCAGTCCTTACCCTCACTGTAATTTTCAGTCAGCCCCACTTCCCCTCATTCCGGGGACGGAGTTAAAATGGAGGCTACCAGTCTCTTTGACTTGAAGAGGTTCAAACTTTAGCTGTTCTTAAGATTGGAATTTAGCCAGCTGAATTTTCTAATCAGTAGCTAAAATCGGTGCCAACCGTCTCTTCCTCCCTTGTTTTAGAGAAACAGAACTTCCAACTCCAGTCACAGAATAGCTCCCGAGGCAGCTTGAGCTGCCAATGGGGGATTGGCTTCGGCCTCTGCGGCAGGAATTGCTCTACGCAAGAATTGTCACTGCAGATGGGCAGTTTCCTCTATTCTTCCAAGGATGTTGCAGGATTCTCTTCTGGTCTCCTGGGCTTCCCAAGCAGGTGATTTAGATAGCTCTGGGTGATTACTAACTGACTGTAGGATGAACTGACTCTTGGAGCTCCTTACTCTGCTACCATCTTACCCCCTCCTTGGTACTGGATTTTTAAGACAGTCATGGACATCACTCTTGCAGATTATCCAGTCCAGTGAGGGTAAAGATGAACACACTGGTATTTATAGCAGATGAGCACATGACTGGATTTGGATTTGGTTCACTGATTTATCTACAGGGTCAAGTGCAGTGCCTGAGACATAGTATGTACTCAACAAACATTTGTTGAATTTATGAATGGATTTTGAGATTCAAAAGGCTGAATAGTTAGCCAGTTAAAGGGAGTAGAACGCCAGGTTGAAACAGACGGAGGAGCACGTGCAATGGCCAGCTGGCAAGAGAAAGAGTGGCAACTACTGGGAACTTCAGATTTCTGGTCAGCAAGAGCACAGAGTGAGGGATGGGGTCTGATAAGTGTTAGTCCTGGTAAATAAAGGTAGCCTTTGATAATGACTCCTACCCACTAGGTACCTTGCACATATCAGGTGCTCTACACACACTGTCTTAAAACTTTACAGCAACCTAATACTTTGTTCATTTGAACATGACTTCACCTAAATACAAGTGATAGCAATAGTTGAGACCCATAGTATACGTTATCCTGGCTATACATCCTTCCAATGACAGAAAAAATGACCATTTTTTTTTCTGTTGGAAAAGATCTAACATCTTTGTTTCATGGATGTGGTAGCTGAGGTCCAGATAAGGTAAGTGATAAGTTCAAGGTCTCACAGCTGTGCTTGGAGGTCAGTGCTCTGTTCACTGCACCATATTGTCTGTTGATAATTTTTAAGTGATATTCTACTGCTATGAAATGCTCATTAACTAATAGGTTACACTAAATTGCATCACTCTCTTGCTTAATAGTCTACTTTCCAGTTGCTTCGTTGTCTGTTTAAAAAGTCAATTCATTCTTAGCTCCTTAAGGATGTGGAAAAACTCCATGGAGGAAGTGTATTCAGTCAGCACAACTTTCTTCCACCTTGGCTTTATTTCTATTTCTGCCATTTTTATTAACTAACTCATGCAATTCTTTTCAAGTAAGGAGCTAAAAAAACCACTTTGCCTGTATATATACCTTAATCATTTTGCAGCATATGACAAGTATTATTGACAAAATGTTATTTAGGAAACCAAAGGTCACATAGTTTGAGTTACTGGTTAACTATATGTTGCACAGAAATCACAACCAGAATCCAATTCTTTAGAATCCTAATCAATTGCAAAGATTGATGTTACTCAGAGTATGACTGGGGAGGAGGCTGTGTGCATTGAAAAGGCAGGTCATGAGGGCATAGAATAATGCCAGAGAATTCCCATGAGAGACTTTATAAACAGTGGCTCTCTGCTTAAAGACTGAGCTTTTTCAGAGAACTTCATGAAGCAACTGTTATGGTGCTTGACTCAGGGCTCTTTTCCATCATCATTGACATTGTAACCCTAATAGGAAAATAAACAAGAAAATGCCTGGACTGGTGGAAACTAATATGTTACAGTGTCTACGAGAAAGGAGATGTCCACTAAATGATTATTAATGGGAAGAAGGAAAGAACACAAGAGAGAAGAGAGACAGAAAGTGCTATACAAGTCACAGCTTTTTATAATAGAAATGAGAAGACACAAAATTCAAGTTGTTTGGTGTCCCAAAAATAATATAGATGACACATTTGGGCCTGTGCAAATTATTCTATTTGTAGAACTTGTGACTTACTTTCAGGGTGAAGTTTTTAACTTAACTTCAAGTAACATTTTTAAAACTTTTTTTTTTTTTTGCAGTTTCTTATTCTACATTTTTATAATTTAGATTACTTGATCTTTTGCCCCAAACTGTTGTATGTGAAATATTTTAAGGTAGTTACACAGATCCAAGTATCAGCACTACTATTATAAAGTACATGAAGCTATGGAAAAGAGACTCCTCTTAAAAGAGAAATCTCAAGTGGCAAATCCCACTTGTTAAGAAAATTATTGAGTTTAATTGTAATATGCTCTAGAAAACCTGTGGCGAAATTACCCCATAATTGTAAAACCCGTAACACAAAATCTTTGAGGAATTAGTGTTCTGTTAAGATATTTTGTTAAATTTTTAAAAACAAATCAATTTTATTGATACATGGTAATAAAGCATAAATCCATCCAAAGTGTAAAATCAATGGTATTCAGTGTAATCACATAGTTGTGCATTCATCACTTCAATCATTTTCAGAGCATTTTTGTTATTCCAGTAATAATAATAATAAACAAAACCCAACCAAACAACCAAACAAACAAAACTCATCACCTCTCAATCTTTGTTTCCCCTGCTCTACATAGCTGTTAATTCTGTTTCCTTCTTTCTAGTTTATTTCTATTTCTATTTTGTTAAAAACAGTCTTATATATGCAACATCATCCATATTCATATTTTACATGAGGTTTCACTAAGTTATGCAGTCCCATGTTACATTTTTTAGCTTTCCTTCTAGTAATATAAATGTCCTTAGGCTTTCCTTTTTAACCACTGTCATACCCATATAATAGCTCTACTAGTCACAAAGAGCATGATGTGCTCCCACCATTTCTATTCTTTTCAAATGACTTACAAGCAACCTTTTAACCAATTCTGCACAGATTAACCATTAGCTTTCCATTCTCTACCCTCATTCTATTTTCTCGTGACCTATATTCTACTTATTAATTCCATGATTTTACATAATGTATTAGTTCATAATAGTGCAATCATACAGTATTTGTCCTTTTGCGTCTGTCTTGCTTCACTCAACATAATGTCCTCCAGGTTCATCCATTTTGTCATATGCTTCACAACTTCATTTCTTCTTACCACTGCATAATATTCCATCGTGTGTATACATGACACTTTATCCATTCATCAGTTGATGGACACCTGAGTTATTTCCAACTTTTGGCTATTGTGAATAACACCTCAATGAACATCCGTGTGCAGATGTCTGTTCATGTCTCTGCTATCAGTTCTTCTGGGTATATACCTAGCATGGTATTGCTGGGTCACATGGAAAGTCTATATTCAGCTTCCTTAGGAACTGCCAAACAATCCTCCAGTGTCTGTACCATTCATTACACATTCCCACCAACAGTGAATAAGCATTCATATCTCTCCACATCCTCTCCAACATTTACAGTTTTCTGACTTTTTAATAGTGGCCAGTCTAATAGGTATGAAATGCTATCTCATTGTAGTTTTGGTTTGCATTCCCCTAAACGCTAGTGATGTTGAACATTTTTTTCATGTATTTCTTTGCTATTTGCATTTCTTCTTTGGACAATTGTATTTTCAAGTCTTTTGTCCATTTTTGAAATTGAGTTGCTTGTCTTTTTATTGTTGAGTTGTATGATCTCTTTACATAACATGGATACCAAACCCTTATCAGATATGTGGTTTCCAAATATTTTTTCCCATTGAGTAGGCTGCCTTTTTACTTTTATTGACAAAATCCTTTGAAACACAAAAGTGTTTAAGTTTGAGGAGGTCCCATTTATCTTGTTTTTCTTTTGTTGCTGACGCTTTGGGTGTAAGGTTTAAGAAATTACCACCTACCACAAGATGTTGAAGTTGTTTCCCTGCATTTAATTCTAGAAGTTCTGCAGTTGTATCTTTTAGGTCCTTGCTCCATTTTGAGTTAATTTTTGTATATGGTGTGGGATAATGTCCTTTTCCTTTCTTTTAGATATGCTATCTAGTTCTCCCAGCACCATGTATTGAATAAACTGTTTTGGTCCAGTAGGGGGGGGGGGGAGCTTAATAGCCTTGTCAAAAATCACTTGACTGTAGATGTGAGGGTCTATTTCTGAGTTCTCGATTCGGTTCCATTGGTCAATCTGTCTTTATGCCAGAACAATGATGTTTTTACCACTGTAGCTATGTAATATGCTTTAAAATCCAGAAATGAGAGTCCTCCAACTTCATTCTTTTTTAAAAGAACTTTTGGGCTATTTAGGTTCCCTTCCTCTTCCAAATAAATTTGATAATTGGTTTTTCCATCTTGGAAGAAAAGATTGTTGGGAGTTTTATTGGGACTGTGTTGAATCTGTAAATCAGTTTGGGTAGAATTGACATCTTAAGGATATTTGGTCTTCTAATCCAAGAACATGGAATGTCCTTCTATTTATTTAAGTCTTCTTTGGTTTCTTTAAGCAATTTTTGTAGTTTTCTGAATACTGGTTGTAATGGTTTGACAGTTTTATTTAATTATGAATTCCAAAAATATAATTGGATTATTCTTGTAAAGTAATCTGTTCATCTGGGCATGATTAAGTTATGATTAGGGTGTTAATTGCCACGACAGTGGGACGTTGAGCCCCACCCCTCAGTGGGCGTGGTCTCAAGTATAAAAGGCTAGACAAAAGGCAGCAGTGATGAGAGAAGCAGATTGGAGAAGCAGTTCTGATGTTGGAGTGAGCCGTTCGCCCCATAGTCTACAGCTGGCCTGTGGAGAAACGCAAAGCATAGAAAGCCTCATGGTCTACAGCTGAACTTGTGGAGGAAACAGAAGCTAAGCCCGGAGAGAAACGCAGCCCTGGGAACAGAGGAACCTGGAAGCCTGAACACTGGAGACGTCGGCAGATTGTCTTGCTCTAACACGTGGACTTTGGTGAGGGAAGAAATTTATGCTTTGTGGCCTGGTAACTGTAAGCTTCTACCCCAAATAAATACCCTTTATAAAGACCGACCAATTTTGGTATATTTCAAAAGGCACCCCTGTGGCTGACTAAAACACTGGTCTTTTATGTCCTTCGTTAAGTTTATTCCTAAATATTTGATTGTCTTAGTATCTGTTTTGGTCAGCCAAAGGTGTGCCTTTTGAAATATATCAAATATTGGTCGGTCTTCATAAAGGGTATTTATTTGGGGTAGAAGCTTACAGTTACCAGGCCACAAAGCATAAAGTTCTTCCCTCACCCAAGTCCACGTGTTGT
>PVKH010021957.1:0-14210 GCA_004027955.1 Chaetophractus vellerosus
AGGAAAAAACTGAATATATTAATGTATATGGAAATTTTATCCCTGTGTCTGCCATACTACCAAATAAATATATGTTAGCCACTCTTATATTGTTAGACATTTTTCATCCAATTATTTTATAATCTTTTAAAAAATGTTTTTTTAAGGAGGTACTGGGGATTGAACCTGGGACCTTGTATGTGGGAAAGAAGCACACAACCACTTGAGCTATACCTTCCTATAATCTTATCCATCGAGAGATAGCATGACATATTAAAAAATCATGTGCTGGAACCAGGCAATGTAGACTGAATCCTTGTTCTGCCATTTAAATAACTAGTGACCTAGGCCAAATTACTGAATCTTTTTATACCTCAGTTTCCAGATCAGTGAAATGGGGATATTAATATTAGGATCTACCTCAGAGAATTTTTGATAGGATCAAATGCTGTATAGAGAATAATTAGAACAGTTTCCACAATAGAGGAGGTTCTATGTAAGGTATTCTCATCATCATTGTCACTGTCATTATCATTAACAACTTCTTTGGGGTCTATTGTGTGTTAATCCTTGAGACCATTACAAAGTTCTGTGAACTGAGAGCATCTACATATTTGTAGCAGATATTACTAAGGATATTTTTTGCAAAGTTCCCTTGGTAAACGCCCCAATAAATTTTATCTAACTTTTCAACTATAATTTTGCTTCTCATTATATTGAGCTGTCAGCAAATATTTCTGGGGCTTGGCTTCTTGGTAAAAAACTTGATAGTTTTTCTATCTACCCCTTTCGTGTTTTACTCCAGTGCTCTTAAGAATTATTAACAATTAAAATGGCTATTGAATAATAAAGCACCAAGAAGCACCCACTTGATTTATTACTGGTATTTGACTTCTATCAAGCATTTAGACATATTGAAAGCAGCTGAAGCTGCCTGTCTTTGACTCTCTCAATTCTAAACTCATTAATCAAAGTCTCATATAATGATGTAAGCACTCCACATTGTACGTATCACAACACAAACATTCTACTGCCATAAAAGCTTAACCAAACTACACCATGAATGGTATATAACAGCAATAAGCTAATAAAAGCAAAATTCCAAAGATATACTGTCCTGTCCTAAAAGACAATAGATGGACAACAACACAACCTGCCACTTGCAAAGGAATTGATTATAGCATGTTGAATACAGAAAAAATAATGAAAACGAAATCCCATAGTTTTGCCAATGCAGATATCTAGAATCTAGCTCTAAATAATTTTAGCCTCATCTCTTTTTGTCAATTCCTTCAAAAAGCCAGTGGCTTAGGACACATTAATTTATATATTCTATGTAATATATATCACATTATATATTGTTTTTCTGTTTTACTTTCAACCCCCTATCCCTGTTCATATGTCTCTACCCCATTCCTGGACTACTCTTCTCTCACATCATTTTCTTACCAAATTTCACTCATTCTTTTGATCCCGGTATAATTTCCAGATATGATGTGAAACTTCCTGTGGCTTCCTTTCACTTCTAGTCCCCACTCCTAATCAGAATGGTTTGATCCCACATTCCTTTGTAACTAATTGGATTTGGAAGTTATTGCATCCTGGTTTTTATGTTATCTAAATGCAGATTGTGCTTCCCTATGCACAATAGGGAAGGGACAGCCTCTTATTTCACATATTTGAGTATTTTTAAAATTTAATTTCACCCCACCCTCCAGCACAGCTTTGCAAGTTCTAAGCATGTAAGAAATATTTCTTGAATAAATAAGTGTGACCATAAAATCGAGCAATGCGAAGGTAGATTCCTATATCTCATTACAAACTCAGAAACTGATCCAATTTATCCCTATATGTTTGGGCAATATTGTTTTGGTTTTACTTACAAGGCTGATTTTGCAACCATAGCAGTAACTGTCCTACAAATTAGCAGTTTTCAGTTTTATCTTTGTATGTCTTTCTTTCTCTCTCACTACAAACAGACATGCATGCACACACACCACAAACTCTGGAACTGGCCAATATTATCCTTATGATATTGCTTTTAAAAGAAAGGCAGAAAGAGAGTTAGAAATGCTGAAACGGTAAGTATCAAAGACAGACATCCTTCTGTTGCCATTAACTACATGAAAGCATTTGGGAGGTAATACTTGGCTCATTTTCATGGTTTGTATTATGAGATCAGAAGACAGAATCTCTGGCAACTCTTGGATCCACTTGTAGCTGTTAGACACAGAGAGGCACTCTGCAGAGGAATGATGATTCTGTTTGAAAACTTCAAGCATCCAGATGCCTGAAGAGGCCAACAATCAACCCTGCCTTGCCTGGAGATCATTCAGTGCTGTGCCTTATGCAGTGGGCTTTACTTATTTTTTTTACTTTTATTTCTTTCCTTTCTGCCTTACAACCATGAAAAAGCCTTCTCAAAAGGCTCATTTGAGCTCACTATGAAATACAGTCTTATGTTTGGAAAAGAGAAATACAAAGTATTTATACATACAAAAACACATGTGCACACAAATACACGCACTCTCAAATCTATCTACGTGCCATGTGAACAGTAACCAACATCAAGAAAATCTGGCCAACTCACCGTATACATGGACATGGAGTGTGTCCTAAAATCTGACTTATTTTGCACATTTATCCCTATATTTGCCTACCTTCTATGCCTTTTCTTACCCTTCCAAATAAATAATATTTGACTTAGAACCTGATGTCAGAATTAACCTGGCTCTTGATGCTTTCCACAGACAAAGTTTCATGTTACGCTCTGTTATATCTTCTTCTCATGGGTATAAGTAACCACTACAGTATTAGATCTGCTGTCAATACCTGGACACAACACCTTTTTGAGCGACTCTGGGTCATGGAGAATAAAGAAAGAAATGGGTTATGGGGAGCAGAGGTGGCTTAAGACATTGGGCACCTCCCTCCCACATGGGAGGTCCCGGGTTCAGTTCCCGGTGCCTCCTAAAAAGAAGCTGAGCCCACAACGAACAGAAACAGAGCAGGCAATGAGTGCAAACAATGAGGAGGGAGGGAGAAACAAATAAAATAAGTATTTAAAAAAAGAAACGTTATAAATAGGTTATTTTTACTTCAATGTTTTAATTGCAGGTGCACAAACAAGAGAGAAACAATTTTAAGAAACAGCAGGGGATTTTGATGGGTATATCATGCCCCACAAAAGACATTTATTTTCTCAGTCCAAGTGCCAGTGAGGACACTGATCTCCCTTAAATACTGACTAGGAATTTAGAAGTACTAATCTACGTGGGTAGCTCTTGGTTTTTTAAAATCTTGTCTCCTGCAATAATAAAAATTTACTGCTCATTTGTGTTTAAATTTGTATAATTGGTTATATTCCCTGGCATTACTTATTGCTTAGGGCTCATCATCTTTCCTGAATAATAATTTAATAGTTACATGAATTCTCTTCCATAGGTCAAAATCAGGGTCTTGTAACTTTGCCAGCTCAACTGACTTTCAAAAACCTCATCCCAGGAGACCAAACTTCCAGAGATCCCGTTCACGAAGTTCTCCTTAGGATCAATTAAGAGTAGTGTATCATTCCTTCCCTTGACCCATTCCAACACTATCATTTCTAGGGTGTCTATATTTCTTCAATGATCAATAAGGTACAGATTTATGCTTTTTTGTTGGCATAATTATCAATAATATGTCATTTTATTTTTAAAAGCATCCCCATTTGGACAGCACATTATATGTTCACTCTACTCATACTGGATCCCCTAGAATAATATTATTTGAAGCTTAAACCATATATTACCTTTATTAATGGACCCTGGAGAGTTTCTTTGGAAAACAAATCCTGGGGTCCCAGTCTTGAAGAGCCTGATTTGACTAGCTCTAGGTTCTGCCTATGAGCTGGTATTAAGTCAACTAATATTTATTCAGCATATGACCAGATGCTTTTTCAGTGCTCAAAATCATCATTGAACAGGACAAATTCTTATGTAGTCTCTATGGCTCTGATAACTAAGACTGGATTTTTAAGAGATGCTAAAGAAAAGAATAATAAGCTCATAGGATGTGAGCATAGAAAATACTTTTAGATATTAATTAGCCCAGTTCACCCATGTTTTAGATAAAGAAATTAGAGTTGAAATACAATGATATTAACAATAGCATGGCCATCAACTATTATTTATGGAGTGTTCCAACTGTTGCAGGTACTGACCAAAGGTTTTTCTGTCCATTATTGCCTTCTACCCTCACAAAAACCCTATCTTCATTTTGTAGATGGGGAAACTGAACTTAGCCATATTAAGGAATTTACTCAGGGTCACAGAGATAATAAAAGGGTAAAGCAGCTTTTTACCCAAGTAGTCTGACTTCAGAACCTATGATGTTAATCAATACCGTATGTGCAATTCTGTTTTTCTCTTTTACCCTCATCACTCATTGAACTATGTTAGGGTAAAAACCCAGGGCTCTCAACTCCCAGGACTGTTTTCTTTCTGGTCTATTTTGTGTCCTCATGAGAAACATCATCAAAGTTATTGCCAAGTTTTTTGCCACTGAACTTATTTCTTCAAGTGAAAGAGTAAATTCTAACACCACTGGCTGCAATGGTTAACCAATTTACAACTCTTAATTCTTCGTTACCCCAATGTACTTGCTGTAAGAAATGCACACCAGTCCTGTGTGATGATATGTTTGTTTTGTAAGTTCACAACTTTTACCATACACTTATTGTTTACATATGAATGCTATACTGCAATAAAATTTTTATTTAAAAAGAAATACACACTACTTGACTGCTATGGTGAATTTGAAAACATTAACCTATTTTATGGGTAAATGTATAAATTTAAAGAAGCAAAGGAAGAGATATTGCCAGCAAATTTTGGTGAAGTTTTAAATGTTCTGTGTCTCCCTTGGGGCAACAGAAATCTGTCCAAAATCCATGCAAGAGTAGCAGCTGAACAACTCCTGCTGGAACAGAGGTGATTTTTAGTTTAAGGTATATTGTACCTAGATTTGTTACCTGCCTGTTGGCAGCATTTCTATGTTAAAACACAATTAATCTTGCCAAGCATATAAGTAGGATTTAAATGAAGTCCTTATGGAGTAACTGAAAGTTAGATGCCTGAGAGCATGGAAAGGCCAAGAATTTTTAGAAAGTAACTGCTATATATACTAAACATTATATTTATGCTTTCATAAATAGCAATTCATTAATTCACTATACAAATATTTTACTAGTAATTATTACTAATTTTAATATGAGAAAATGGAAGGTTATTGCCAAGGGCACAGAAAAAATATTTTTCAGGATTTGAACTCAGGTTTCTATAATTTCATATGGTATTACTCATTGTTTGCTCTTTAATAACCTTCAAGCTGAAGATGGATGCATCCATTTATCTTTTTAATCATAATAATTGTCATATAGAGAGTAGAAAGCAGTGTAACAACAACAACATTCACACTAATTATCTCTGAAAATATAGGTCTCACATCTAAGGATATGGATCACTTGAAATTTCTCTCAAAATGTTCCCATGTCAATGTCTATATAGTTTAGAATTTCCCTTTGTTATCTCTTTACTGTTCAAATGATGCTAGCCCGGGAGCACTGATAAATGTTGGATGATTTCCTTATGTTGGGCTTTTCTGAATTTGAACCTAAGTTCTATTTATTACTAACTGTCTGTGTAACCATGTACAAAGCACTTAATTCTAAGCTTATTTACTTCATTTGTAAAATGGGAATAGTGATCATGCAACCATATAGCAAGTAGTGGAAATGAAAAATATTTTATGTAACATGTTTAGCAGTGTCAGATACCTACTAAGTGTGAAATAAAGGTTAGCTAGAAGTTTTCAAAACAACATTTTAATATATATACACAATCATCCACACCTATATGAAGAGAAATAATTAATTCCACATTGCTAGGTAAAGCTTTTTAATTATGCATTAAGAATTATAAAAATACTGGCCTCTTGACTTCCAGATGGATTTACATTATATATTTGAAAATAATTTTAGATATATGTATTCTTTATTTGTGTTAATGTTATCAATATGTGGAAGGTATTTTATGTCATTCCTGGACAGTAGGTTCTCTAAGAAGTGTACCTGAGAATTAGAATATAATTCGTCTTTATTTAAGGAGCATATTTTCTCCATCCTGGGAGACCATGAAGGTATAAAGTAAAACAGGAGAATTTTAATGATTCCAATGAGATCATAAATTAACCATCTGTTAGAGAAAGAAAGAACAATAGATGAATTAAAGAAAAAGATGCTGACCACCAGTTCAACAATATTTCCTGAAGCTCCCTGGTTGATTCATGAATTAAGCATGCAAAATACATTCCAAACATTTGCCTTTCTATTCACAAAAGCAATCATTACCAAAATAAATTTTTTAAATGACAGTTTTATATCATATAATTGGTTTCACCCTATGCCAGATAGTTGGGATACTTTTTTTACACATCCCTCAGGTTTATGTTATAAACTTGATGTTAAGTATAAGGAAATAAGTTTAGGGTGCTAAACCTATGCATTACTCACTGATTGTCTCATTTATTCCAGGTCCGTATTCAGAACTTGGGGCAAGAAGATAAAACAAGTTCCAGTTCTTGCTTTTGAGAAACTGGCAGTTTAAGTGAAATAACATAATTGAAATAAGAGAAAATAACATCGGTCTATACATGTCCTTCACATTTCATCTCATCCCAATGACCCCAATAGTCAAAGAAATAGATACTATTATAATCTGATTTTATATATGGTAAAAAACTAGAGTACATGTATTCAAACCACTTTGCCCAAGAAACCACAGCCAGGAAGTGGTACTGCTAAGATTTGTACTCAACTAATTTTATTCTAGTGGCCATGTTTTTAAGGTGTTCAATATTGTATTGACATTTTGCTACCTGGCCCAGGGAATGTATCTTAAAGTTATTTACTGTTTTGCTTTCTGTATATCAGGGTTTTTCAAGCTAAGAACGGTTGATATTTTGGGCCAGAGAATTATTTGTTGTGAAAGGCTGTTCTGTGTATTGTATATTGGTGTGGCAGTTTGGTATTGCTTATGAATTCCAAAAATAGATATTGGGTTGTGTTTGTAAACTGATCTATTCCTCTCAGCATATTAGATTGTACTAAATTCAGAAGTTTCACTTTACTTTATTAAATCAAGATTAGGGTTTTATTTGACCTGTCATTAGGGCAACTAGGTTTGAGTCCCCACCCCACTCCTCACCTTGTGGGCTATATAAACAGATGCTCAATCAAAAACAGGGAAGTAAATACACAGAGAAGGAGAACACAGAGACTTTAGTTTTGGACACTGGAGACTCAGGGAGAGAGCTGAGTCATTCACCTAATAGTTTGCAGCTGAAGAGACCAGAGCCCTGAACAGCTGATAAAGCCTGGAAAGAAATGAGCCCCAGGGAGAGAGAAGAGCCTCATGCTAGCCTACAGCTGAGATCAGAAGGAGCTGGTACCACAGAGCCTTAGGAGGAAGAGGAAGGCTGAGCCCTCCCAGAGACCGGCAGTCATCTTGCTCCAACACGTTGCAACAGAGTTTGGTAAAGGAAGTAACTTATGCTTTATGGCCTTGTGACTGTAAGCTTCTACCCCAAAAAATACCCTTTAAAAACACCAACAGATTTCTGGTACTTTGGGTCAGCACCCCTTTGGCTGACTAATACAGAATTTGGTTGTGCTTTTCCAATTCCCTAAATGCTGGAATGGTTTTATAAATGGGTAAAGGGTATTTTTTGGAGCAATTGTGAGATGCTTGATGGAAAAGGCCTAGATTGCTTTGAAGAGTCTATCAGTAGTAATTTGGAGCCTAAAGCTATTTTAAATAAGGCCTTAGAAAGAAATAATTGTGAGATGTTTGATAGAAAAAGTCTAGAGTGCTTTAAAGAGACTGTCGGTGGGAACATGGGCATTAAAGAGACTTTTTGTGAGGCGTTAGAACTAAATGATGAAACTATTATTGGAATCTGGAGTAAAGGTGGTCTGTGTTTTAATGTGCAGTCAATTTAGCAAGATTGACTCCTGATGTTATATGGAAGGCAGAATTTGAGCTTGGACATTTAGCTGAAGAACTTTCCAAAATAAACTCCAGGAATGTGGCTTGACTTCTCCTTGCATCTTATAACAAAATGTTAGATGAGAGAGATAAGCTGAAAACTGAATTGTTGGGTACAAAGAAACCAGAAACTGATTCTGGAAATTCCAAGACTCTGGAAATCAGGTCCCCAGATGATAGTGCACCATTAGAGGAATTAACTAAACTTGGAACTTATAAGTCAGGATTGAAAATGCAGTTATTTAGGAAGAACTTGTGGAAAGTCTTACTGTCTGATTTCTGCATGTTAAACCAACAAACTTTTTGAGAGACCTGTATGAATAAAACCATAGTCAGCCTGGACTAAAAGTGACATGTAGGGGAAAGATGGAAGGGAAAGCAACTTTTAAGAAGAAAACCATGGAAGCTGAGAGCTGGAATTAAGACATTTCCTTGGGCCAAGAGAGAAACCCCACCCATGTGTACAGAGAGGGAGAGGGCAGTTGAAGAAGGTAGATGTCTCACCCACTGTTTAGGGACAGTTTTGCTGCCCCAGGCTGGAGAGAGGGTGGAGCATATTCCCCATGGGTTAGGGAGGGTAAGGTCAACACTCCATAGGTCTGAGAGGGCTGGGGCTGTCCCTCATGGATTAGGGAAGCCCAGGTCTCCAATTCATTGCTCTGAGAGGGTTGGGCTGGTATGCCAAAGATAAGGGAGGATGTTGCTTTCACCTCACTGTACTAGAGAGGTTAACCCAGAGATCGGGGAAGGTGTGGCCATCACCTCAATGTTCTTGGAGGGTGAAGTCTGGAGCTCAGTCACCACCCAAAAGCTTAATGAGGGTGGAACCAAGAAAATGGCTAATGGGCAAGCCTGTGGAAATTGTGGGCCCCCATGGAGCCCCAGGGAGAAGAAACCATCATCTTAAGAATGACTCTCAGACTTTGAAATCTAGTGAAGTATGCCCTGCAGTTTTATGGAACTTTAGGGAACCCATGACTCATGTTTCCCTCCCAATTTCTCCTTATGGTAATGCAAATATGTATCCTTTGTCTGTTTCTTTGTATATTGGAAGCAGATAAATGGTTTTGTAAATTTCTGAGGCCTATAGGCAGACCAGACTTTGCCCCAAGACAAACTGTATTTCTTTAAACAGATTGTGATATGATTTTATACTTAGCATTGTTGCTGATTTAAGGATTTTTTAAAAATATTGTAATTTTTTTTGGAATTTGGAGGGTAGAGTGTGGCAGTTTGGCATTGTTTATGAATTCCAAAAATAGATACTAGATTGTGTTTGTAAACTGTTCTGCTCCTCTGGGCATATTAGATTATATTAATTTCAGAGGTTTCACATTTACTTTATTAAATCAAATTAAGGCTTTTTTAAAAAAGATGTTTTATTTATTTATTACATATCCCCCCCTTTCTGCTTGTTCTTGCTGTGTTCATTTTTGCATTCTTCTGTGTCTGCTTATCTCCCCTCGCTGCGGTGACCCACTGAGTCAGCTCACCACACGGTGGCCTGCCTGCTCGCAGGGGCTTGCCCTGCCCATGGTGGCGTGCCCTGCCCATGGCAGCTTGCCTTCTCAAGGCAGTTTGCCCGCTTGAGGAGCCCCAGGAACCAAACTCAGGGCCTCCTATGTGGTAAACCGGTGCCCTACCAATTGGGCTACAGCCAGTCCCCAAATTAAGGCTTTTATTTGTCCACATAATTAGGGTGACTCTGTTTGAGTCCCTGCTTCCCCTTTGTGGGCTATATAAATGGATGCTCAGTCAAAGTCAGGGAAGTAAATACATGGAGAAGGAGAACACAGGGAGTTTAGTTTTGGACACTAGAGACTCAGGGAGGGAGCTGAGGCTCTCACCCAATAGTTTGCAGCTGAAGAGACCAGAGCCCTGAACAGCTGAGACAGCCCAGAAAGAAAGGAGCCCAGGGGAGAGATGAGCCTTATGCTAGCCTACAGCTGAGACCAGAAGGAGTTGGTACCATGGAGGCTTAGAAGGAAGAGGACAGCTGAACCCTCAGAGAGACCAGCAGCCATCTTGTTCCCACACGTGGCAATAGACTTTGGTGAAGGAAGTAATTTATGTATTATGGCCTTGTGACAATAAGCTTCTACCCCATACAAATTCCCTTTAGAAAATCCAACAGATTTCTGGTACTTTGCATCAGCACCTCTTTGGCTGACATCCAATCGGTTATCAGCATCCATGGGCTTGACCCTCTAGATGCCAGTAGCTCTACCACCACCAATCATAACAACCAAAAATGTCTCCAGGTATTGCCAAATATTCCTGGGGTGGGGGTGAAATAGGATTTCCTCCAGCAGAAAGCCATTGTTCTAATACTGAAATCCTATAACTCCCGATAATCAAGAAGATTTGGGTGCATATGATTATATTCCCATTAGGTCTGTTTACTAGTAATGTACATTATTATTATTAATCATTGCTAGTGTGTTGCAAATATTGTTAAGATCAGAGACTGCTTTATTTTCATTTTTATCTTCAGTGCCCAAGACTGTAGCTTCTCTAAATGCTTGCTAAATGACAATACATAAATAATTCTCAATGAAGAGGTAGAAAAAGGTATAACTTAGAGGCAGAAAACCTAAGTTCAAATTATGACTTTCCTATTTTGTCTAGTTTTATGACCTTGCTCACTCAGAATCTCAGTCCTTCAACTGTGAAATGATTTTGTAATTAAATCAGTATTTCCCAAACTTAAGGCATTTGCATACTGTCATTATGATTTGGGCTCTTTCCATGTGCTATATTTAGTATGATTTCTTGATATTTTTTAATTAAATATTTGTTTAAATTTCATATATATTTAAAAGGAAACTTTTTCTCACTATAATAAATGGAAAGAAATCTCATTTTCTTATCTTAAAAATAAGATTACTAAAATTAAATCAATTAAAAATGAGAAAGAACAAAATGCATTAGCTGGATCATGTTTATGGATAAGGAAGGATTTGAGCCTGAAATCCACTGTATCTTGGTTGTAATGGCAAGTGTTGAAGGTGTGTTAAAGAGGCATTGGTAACATACTGATTCATTCTCCTCTATGTATCCAGAGGGAAAGAAAGAAGTTTGAGTAAAGAATAACTTTCTAACTATAAGATTCAAGGTTAATTATTGCCTTGCCAGCACATCCTGTAAAACCATCTTGTATTCCATTAAAAATTACCCTGATTTGTACCCCAGTTTCATATCCCCCATTTTGGCAAACCCAGGACTAGTTAGTCCCAAATCTCTCTATTTCCAAGAATTTACAATTCTATTAGAGGTATAACTGTCAGATATTAAAGGAAGAAAAAAGAAAGTTAATTGGGAAAGTTGTGGGGTTAACTGTAAGTCAAAAGGATTGAGTGAAGCCATCGAAGAATATCTTTATAATAGACTTGAGAATGCTGTACAGTTCAACCCTAATATGATTGTCTTAAAAAGTTCAAAGACAAGAGACTACTTTTCCCTTTTTGGTACACATATCAAACAGTTTTGTAATAATTCATGTGATGATGGACTGAAATTGTTCCATGATTGATAAACTCAAGGGATATAGTATATCATTTTTTGAAGTAGGTGTTTCAGTGATTGGCTTAATAATGATACTAGATGTCAAAGATTTAAAATATCAGGGGAAATGTCTATATAATATGCAAATAGCTGTTAAGTGCAAGCATTTTTAACTAGATGAAGACAGAAAGCACATACACCAAAAAGACTTGAACATCATTCCTGTCTGGAATCCTTTTGACTCGCAAGGCACTTTGCATACTTTCAAGTTCATTGCTGGAGTGAGTTTGTGAATCTCACAGAGCACCCTTTCCTCTCAGAGTTCAGAGACGTGTATACCACATCACAAAGTTGAATATCAAGTTGAAAAAGTAGCAAGTGGGAGGACAGGATGTTTTTCTTTAGTAAGAGCTCTTCTTAATTAAAGATGAAAAAGAGCTTCCTTAAATTGATTAATTCTATTCCCTCCCTTCTCTGAATTTCAAGCATGTGGTAGTAAATTATAATGGCTATTTTCAGAGAAGTAGGATAGCTGGATATCTCTGCCAGGATATATTGCCTCCATGGAAGACAATTCTGGTCTCAGGAATGCATAGATCCCCACAGGCAATGTTTGTGGATGCTAGCTTAATGGATGACATGTCAACTATCGCCTTACCTCTCCATGCCTCATCCTGAAATTTGGCCTCCTCTGCCAACACTGTCTTTATTCAGCCTGAACACAAGGATATTATAATACGAGTTTTCTTTCATAGAATATGTACTTTAACATTTGCATTATGAATCTTCCTGGTTTTATTATCAAAGGGTGAGTGAAACTTGAGTTTATAAATATTGGTTTTGAAGTATATCATTCTTGCCTACCCAGAATCCATAATAGCTAAGTGCATCCACTTCCCTTGAAGAGGTACACATTAAGAGAGACATCCCCCAAATAATATCTCATTTCAATAATTACCATACTTCCTGTATATCCACTCCTTTCTATGTGTGTCTGTAATCATCATGGTGCATACATTGGAGAAAAAGTCCCCAGAATGCTCAAACTAAAACCAACTTCCCTCTGAGAATAGATGATCTATGAACTCAAGATATTTCCTTTTTCAAGGAGATGCTGTATAGTTCCAGCCCCTTCCTTCATTCTTCTGCCTTCAGTTAAACACAGAGAAACATAATAAGTTCTTTGCCCTCTACAAGGTCATTGAATTCTGGGTTCTTTACCCAGAAAACCATTAACCATATAAATTCTCTTGAAAACATAACCCAAAATATAAAGTCATTTGCCATTTAGCTGTACTCATTCACATTCCTACACAAATTACCTTCAAATCTCCCATTTCTTTTCACTCCCTGGGGTACTTATATCAAATGGTGTCATCCTAAGTCCTTCTCAAGGAGCTTGAGCAATACCCATGCACTCAGGAGGGAAATCTCAGCATAGATCCTTCATATTCTTTACTCAGAATTAAACATAAACCAGCCCATTAAAATGACAAGAGAGAAGAGAGAAGATAGAAGGCCCAG
Organism: Chaetophractus vellerosus; assembly: GCA_004027955.1. Classification (NCBI taxonomy): domain Eukaryota; kingdom Metazoa; phylum Chordata; class Mammalia; order Cingulata; family Chlamyphoridae; genus Chaetophractus; species Chaetophractus vellerosus. The sequence continues at coordinate 13,092 of PVKH010021957.1, forward strand.
CCTAGACAGGTGGCCAAATGCTCCTTGGGTATGCATTTCTTGCAAAAAAGAAGTATGCCTATTTTTTGTTCCACTACATTGCTCGTACTTACTACAGTACCTAGTGCAGTAGGTGGTAAAGGACTACTAACTGACTGTGAATCAATAAAAAAAAGAATAGATAATGGAAAAGCTTCCCAAATTGAGCCCCATTCTGCTACTTTGAGGTCTCCATGGAAACCAGCATTGCATGCTTTTCTAACTTACCACAATGGTTATCAACCCTAGTGATAAAATAAAATCAACTGTTTCTTTTTTGGTGAATTTTATTTTTTTAAACAATATGTAGGACTGCCATCTTCCTTTCAAATTATACTCAACTTATCTGGGGAGTTAAGAGGCCATTGCCTGTTAATCTCAAGTGATTCTAATGTGGCAACCAGGGATAGGAACCCTGACACAAGCATAACTTCTCTTAAAGGAATGAGTAAACTCGTGGTCGTCCAGTGTTCCTCATAGAAAGTTAATGTCAACTACTGAGAAATTGGTACAGACTGGTAAACTCAAATTTGAAAGTGTATCATCATCACCTGAAAAGCTTATTAAAGCACAGCTTGCTGGTCTCCAACCCCAGAATATCTCAAATAGTAAGTCTGGGTAGACTGTATTTCTAACAGGCTTCCAGGTGATGCTGCTAATGCTTGTTCTGGAACCACACTTTGAAAGCTACTATTTATAATCCAATTATTTTCAATAAGTTCTGTAATTCTAATGTACAAAACAGCATGTAGATATTTTGGAAAAGGCAAATTGCAACAGAAAATAGATTGGTGATTTCCAGGAATTAGAGGTGGTAGGTTTATCATTAGAGAGATATTTGGGGTGATGAACTTGATCTGTTTCCTGATTGTGGTGATTGTTACATGAATCTCTACATGGGTTAAAGCTTACATAACTCCACCAAAAAAATTCAAGGGGGGCTTCTGGGATGAGGTGTCAGAGTAGAGAGGCAGGGCTCAGCTCTCTCACAGAAACAATGGAGAGAGGGCAAAAAGCTGTCTGAAGGGGATGCGTTGAGTATCTACAAACCAAGTGAGTGCTGCACATCCTCCAGGAGGATGAGGAAAGAGAAACAAAGAA
>PVKH010021958.1:0-14212 GCA_004027955.1 Chaetophractus vellerosus
TACCCCACTTGCAGGCAGCTCTGCTGTGCTCGCGGGTGGCTCTACTCTGCCCCCAGGCGGCTCTGCTCTGCCCGTGGTGGCTTTGCCCTGCCCGTGGTGGCAGGTAAACCGGCACCCTATCCACTGGGCTATACAGCCGGCCCCCATAAATGCTCTTGTATTACAATTAGCCCAGTGCTTGCTGGTCCTAATAACCTGGACACAATTATCTGGCTGAGTTGACACATTAGCCTAAACATCACATATGCTTTGCAAACATTTTCCCCCAGTCTGCCTTTTGTATTCTTATCAGTGTCTTAGAAGATCAAAAGTTTTAAATTTTCATGAAGTTTAATTATCCAGTTTTAATGGCTTTAGCTTTTTGTGTCATATCTAAGAAATCATTGCCCAACACAATGTGCCAAAGATTTCCTCTTCTGTTTTCTTATAAAAGTTTTGGAAGTTTAGTTCTTAAATTTTGTCCTGTGATCCACTTTGAGTTATCCTTTATATGTTTCAGAAATTCATTTTTTTTTCTTATATGGATATCAATTTGTTTTGCACTTTTTCTTTTGAAAAAGACTACAATTTCCCTATTGGATTACAATTGTAACTTTGTTGAGAACCCATTTACATATATATGAGGGTTTATTTCTGTGCTCCTCATTTTATTCCATTAATTGATCTATTCTTGTATGAATGCCACAGTTTTAATAACTTATCCATATAGCAAGGTAATCAGATAATGCAAATGTCCTTTGATTAAAAAAAAAGTTTGGCTAGTCCAGGTTCTTTGCATTTCCCTTTAATTTTACAAATAGCTTGTGAATTTCTACAAAATGGGCTGTGGAGATTTTAAATGGAATTGAGTTGAATGTATAGATCAATTTGGGGACAACTAAATGTTTAATAATATTTAGTCTTCTAATCCAAGAACATGGTGTGCTCTCACTTTATTTAGGGCTTCTTTAATTTGTTTCCACAAAATTTTGCACTGTAAATTATAAATCTAACATATTAAATAAAAATAATTGTTCATATTAAGTTAAATATAAAATTTGCAATTATACAAATCCAATGATATATCAAAAGTGGCATCCATATATAATCCCAAATTTTCCCCAAATCAGTCCCCATTCTGATGTAATTACCCACACTAATAATGTTGTTAAAATGTCCTTTGATGTAATCCTGAATATTTATACCTCCTCATCTCCTCGGAAAAGTCTTCTGAAACCACCCAAATAGAAGTATCAACCTCTCCCCATTCTGACCCATTGCTCTGATGGGTGACTCTGATGTAATGTGGTTTCCATTGCTTAAAACCCTCAAAAGTATCTGAAAGCACCAAATTAAGTTGTTGTTTGTTTTGATTATTGTCTGAACACTTCTCCATGAGAGCTGTGGTGTTATCTGTTTATTCACTTCTGTATCTCCAGTTGCCCAAGCAGTTGTGGTACATATTAAGCACCTAATAATTATTGCTGGAATAAACCAAATATTTGCTTGTTTGTTTTCCAAAAACACTTAGATTCCTGATCTGCTTCTTTAGGACTCAACGTGTTTAGTTGTGAAAACAGTATCACTAATGGGGCCGGCTCGATAGCCCAGTGGATAGGGCGCTGGCATACCACATGGGAGGCCCTGGGTTTGATTCCCGGGGACCTCTCCTAGCGGGCAGACCGCCTTGAGAATGGCAAGCCGCCATGGGTGGGCTGGAGCCGCCGTGGGCAGGGCAAGAAGCTGCCACGGACAGGGCAAGAGCCGCCATGGGCAGGGCAGGTCGCCCGCGGATGGAGCGCAGCCAGCCACCCATGAACTGAAGCAAGCGCCGGCCGTGAACGGACGCAGAGACCGCCCACAAGTGGGGAAAGCCGCGCCTGCGCAGTGACCAGTCTCGGCGCGTCGCCGAAGCGGGGGGAAGGGGAGATATGTAATAAAATAAATAAATCTTTAAAAAAAAAAAAAAAAAAACAGTATCACTAATCACAAAGGCTATTGAAAACTCTGTTGATCCATATAAATTTGGCTTCAGTGAAAATGTGCTTAAGTTCAGAGCTAGCTGAATTTGTCTTAATTTAAAAAGCCCTTCATCATCACATCATCAGAATCCCTAAAAATCAAATTGAATGAAGCACATTTGTTAATTAGAATTGAATCTGTCAAATGAAACAGCTATGTTACTTTTTTTAGGAGAAATCACTTATAAAAGGTGGTTCTTTCCAACTTTATCAAGATATTAATTAAAGAATGCTAATATCAATTAAATTTTGAAGTTCCTCAATAGTAACTTGACTTCAAAGATAAAATGTTTTAAAATATGAGGCCGAGTTCTAGTCATTCTAGTAGTAACAAATTTTAGAGATCACATTTTTAAAATTAGAGATTACATTTTCTAAGAAAGGAATTTTGAAATTTCTGATAATTCAAATATGGCTTCGGAACTATCATAAGTTACATTTTAATATTATGTGTAACCTTAATTTTTTTCTAGGAACCTATTCCTGACATCTGTCTTCTAGAAGACTGGAAGCCACAGCTATTTTAAAAGTAGAAAATATTCAAAATTGTGTATCTTAGAGTAAAAGATTATATGGTTGTTTTTCTTGTTATTCTTATTTTAGTTTGAGGGCATAAATCTACCAGAATTTTGCCTTCTTGATCATTCTTTACTGATCTTCAAATACTGGAATCCTGTGTGGGGAATGAAATATAGAGGGCACTGTTGCACTTAAAATGGAGCCTAGAAAACCTAGTCAAGGAATTAGCCCAGCACAGTTTCTTTTACTTTATAAGCCTAGGAAAATGTAAAAGGTTTTTTTAAAATTAAAAAAAAGATCCTATTGATAACCAAAATGCTGTTTTTTCTTCTTATATTTTATTTTAAAAATCATGTTACTGTATTAGTCATATAAGGATTTTTTCCCATAGGATAATGAAATCATTAATAAAATCAGGTAGTGAGTTAGGTTGTATGTGTTTTTCAATTCTGAGAAAGATATGCAATGGCTTGGATAGCTCAAATTTAGGGAGAAACAATATGATTTAGAAGCAATTGATTCAGGATTCCCACAATAAGCCAAATTATTTTTTAATCTACATCCAGAAATACTCAATTTTTTCATAACTCTCATTTTATGATTGCAGGTATTTAAAATCTAGTTGCTCACCTTTGATTAAAATAAGTGTTCCTAATGGTATCCCTTCTCCTTAAGTCAAAATCCCACCAAACTGTTAACATTCACCATACATTTCTCTTAATCCCCAGGCCTTTTTGTACCTATGACCTATAAGTTCTATCTTTCATTTCTCTTACAGATGACTTTCTATCCTCTGTTACCGTGACTGGTGGGCATGTGTCATCCCTCTTATTAGACTTCAGAACCAAGGTCAGCAATTTTTCCTTCCCTTCGGCTTTAGGGAAGAGCCCTTACCAACCTACAGCCCATGCAAGGCCCCTTCTTGGTGAAGCAGAACAGAATTTGGGCACCTCCGATCTTTAGTACCTCTCATCTCAACTGGAATCACGTCCAGTGGCGTCTCTTCCCTCCCCCACCAGGTAAGTTATCTCTTTCTCACTCTAGTATTTTACCTGGAATGGTGCTCCTTAGGCAAGGCAAATATATACCTTTTCACTCAAACTAGAACACAGAATGGAAAGTTACTAGTAAAAATTACATCAGGCATAAACCAGGGCTGTCATGGGCAACCTGGATGTATGGGCATCTCATCTTAAAATAAAACTCCAAATCCTAAATAGAGCCTCATTGGTCTTTACAAACGGCCTCTTGGAATTCTTGGAAGAAGAAGGCTTTAGGAGTCAAACAGAACTGGATTCAAACCTCACCTCTACTACTCATGGCCTGCGTGATAGCAAGAAACTGTCCACATCTCCCAGGCCCCAGTTTCCAATCCCTTCACTATTTCATTGTGAGGACCTCATTTGTTTGCATGTCTGAAAGTGTCTACTGCAAAATAGGTGGGTAATAGGATTTGGTGCCCATTCTTTTTTTTTTTTTTTTTTGGTTGGGATTTAGTGCCCATTCTTGTTCTTACTTTGTTTGCCACAATTTTTATCACTGATTTGACAGATTTTTCTTTCAAATTTTTGTCCTTCTTTATCGCTTTCAGGAAATTTGTCAGCACTTGACTCTAGGCACTCAAAATGTATATAATGATTAGAGTTTTTCTGTTCTGAAGTTGTTTTGAATTTTTAAATCTTTTCTTTTGAAATACTTTCAAACTTACAGGACAGTTACAAAAATAATACAAACCCTAAACAGAGAATGCCAACATACCGATATCCTCCCAGATCCACCAATTTTAACATTTTGCCACATTTGTCATATCATTCTACCTATTCCTTAGCCTATCAATGTATTTGTCAATATACTTGAATGTTCTTTCTTTCTTTTTGTACTCTAAGGAATAATTGTAGTTGAAAACATCTGGAGATGCCATGCCTTTCTACTTGTAGTTAATCTTCTCCCTCTGCCCAGTTCTCCCTCCTTTACTCTCTTTACTCCCTTTACTCTTTATTGCTCTCCAATAAACCACCCACACTCCAATCTCTGTCTCCTACGAGACCTCAGACAGTATCATTCTCTGATTTGTTAAATATATGAAGTATTTGAGGAGCACATACTATAAACTCAGCCATGTGGAGTATATAAACAAAATAGAAGATGTGATTTTTGTTCTCACAGAATTTATAAACTCACTAGGGAGACAAGTAATTTCTGTAGCATAATCATTTCATGTGTTTATGTGTGAAAGTGAGTGGCATGGACAAACTAAACTTACAGATCTGAATAAGGCATTCTAGTTAGATGGCTTGCATTCAAAATTCAATTCTACCATTTAGTGAATGTATACCTTCTGGCAATTTTTTTTACCTTTTTTTGACTCAATTTCTTCAACTGTTTAATGAGAATGATAACAGAATCTACCTCTTAGGATGGCTGTGAGTTTTAAATAAGTTAAAATAAGTAAAACAGATTTGTTCCTGCCATGGAGGAAGTGGTCTAGAAGTATTAGACATTCTGTGATCAGTATCACCTAAAGTGGACATAAAAGTCTACCCAGACAGGTGGAGGTTGAGCTGGGATTTAAATGCTAACCAATCCTTACAGCAGACAGTTCAAGCGTGCTTTGTTGTTTAAGTGCTTTCGAACACATTGCCTCATTGGAACTTCATAACAACTTGGAAAAGCAGGTACCCACTTCATTTTTCCATAAAATCTTTACTTAGGAATTATTTCAAAATATCAGAAAAGGTGCATGAATAAGAATAGTCCCAAGAACACTCATATGTCCTTTTACTAGACTCACCTATAGTTAACATTAGTTAATATGGTGCCCTTCTTATTCAATCCTCCCCTCTTCCCCATCTCTTATTTGAGAATTAGTTGCATACTTCTTGATATTTTGTTTTGAATTAGAGCAGTTGTAAGTTTACAGAAAACCATGCAAAAGTTCCCATATATTTCCCTCACACACACAGTTTTTCCTGTTATTAACTTTTTACATTAGTGTGGTACTGTTTTACAATTGATGAAACAAAATTATTGTAATTATATTATTAATTATAGTTCATAGCTCACATTAGGGTTCACTGTGTTGGACACTCCTGAGCTTTTTATTTAAAAAGTTTATCCTAGTAACATATATACAACCTAAAATTTCCCATTTTAACCATTTTCAAGTGTACAATTCGGTGGTGTTAATTACATGAACAATGTTGTGCTACCATCACCACCACTATTACAAAATACTTCCTTCACGTCAGCTAGAAACTGTACCAATTGAGCATTATGTCCCCATTCCCAACCCCAGCCCTGGCCTCTGGTCCTTGGTAACCCGTATTCTAGTTTCTATGAATTTGCTTGCTCTAATTATTTCACATTGGTGAGATCATACAATATTTGTCCTTTTGTGACTTTTTTTTCACTCAACATGATGTTGTCAAGGTTGTCACATGTGGCATGTTGTATGTGTCACATGTATCAGAACTTCATTCCTTTTGCAGGCTGAATAACAGTCCATTGTATATATATTTTGTTTATCCATTCATTTGTTGATAGACACTTGGATTGTTTCCGTCTTTGGGCAATTGTGAATAATATTGCAATGAACCTGAGTGTGCACTTATCCGTTCCAGGCCCTGGTTTCAGCTCTGTGGGACATATATCCAGAAGTAGGGATTGTCAGGCCATATGGTAGTTCTATACTTAACTTTCTGAAGAACCACTTTCCACGCAGCTGCATCAGTTTACATTTCCATCAATGATAATAAGTGTTCCTATTTCTCTACATCCTCTCCAATACTTGTTATTTTCCATTTTCTTAAATAGTAGCCATTCTGGTAGGTGTGAAATAATATCTCATTGTGATTTTAATTTGCATTCCCATAATGGCTATTGATGTTGAACATCTTTTCATGTGCTAATTGGCCATTTTTATATCTTCTTAGGGAAAAAGTCTATTCAAGTCTTTTGCCCACTTATAAATTTTGTTGTCATTTTGTTGTTGAGCTATAGGATTTCTTTATATATTCTAGCTATTAAACCCTTATCAGATATGTGCTTTCCAAATATTTTTCCAATTCTGTAGGGAAAAGCCTTTAATGCAACCCATTTCATTTTGCAAATTGTAAAACTCATATTTAAATGAGCCAATATTTCCAGTCCAAAGTTATTCATAACTATGTAGTATGAAGGAAAACAAGTAAAGGAACCTAGGAGAATCACATTTGGGAAGGTAAAACTATTCAAGGTGTATGGGGTAAAAACAGGGCAGGAATTTCTTGATAGGAGATTAGTTTCACTCCAAAAGTTGTGGTCAGGCTGCAGCCTGGACTTTAATTCTAAAAAAAAAAGCAGAGCCATTAACTGTTTTTGAAAAGAAGAAAGGGATTATAAAATTGGTATATTAGGATAAACTTGTTAGAGTCACAGATTTTAAAAACTGAAACAATTTGATGAGAAGCCTAACCTGGAATAAAAGAGTACATAGTTTTAGTTTAGATTTCTTCTTCAAATTGCTCTGAAAAATGAAAAAAGCTACTTGGACTTTCTGACCATTTGTTTCTTCTGTCATGAAAAGTAATAAATGGTGCATCTAAATCATAGTTCTCTTATGAGTGGTAGATGATAAAAGCCTTGAATTATTGCCCAGCCACTTAGCTTGGTTAAAGTGATGGAACATGGCAAAATTATTTCCATGGGCTGGTAAAAACTCGTCTTTTGTTCTTTAAAAATTTCAATTTCTGCCACTCAGCATTGCAGGAAATGGCTTTCTGTTTGCACATATAAAACAACTTTGTAGAATTGAATTAAATGGTTCACAAATTTCTTTTTCCCCATTAGACAAGCTACAAATAAAGTGAAATCCATGGTTTATATGTTCACTTTACACACATGACATGGAACATGAACAGTTACATATAAAAACCTTTGCCTAGCCTCCTGAAATTCTCTGAAAATAAACATGCTTGAAAAATTCTGTTAATAAATCGAATGCCATTTAAGAGAACGACAACCTGAGGTTCATAAATGCACTTCGGAGATACCATTACCCCAAATCACAGGATCTCCCAGCCCCACACCCCACCCCTATGCACAGACATGTCACAAGTCCCTGAGAGAGATAAATTCCATGAAAGAATAGCAAATAGAAGCAAAGTAACTCTTGACTTTTGTTTTCTGTTAACTGAGAAGACAGAACACAGAAATGGCTTGCAGACTATCTCTAAAGAGAACACCCCCAAAGTCTCTTACCACTAAGACATGAGAAAGAAGTATTAGAACCCATGTCTAGTAAGCATTGAAGGTGGAGTGTGTCTAGTTATTGGAAAAACAGCCCAATCTGGGATTTCACTCTTGACCCATCCACCGCAACCCTTTTTCCTTGGGCAAGGGTCCTGTGTTGGAGGACGATTTGAGAGGCAACTGTGAAAGAAGCAGTGGCTTTACAGTATGAATTTGAGTAAGTTAGAAAACTCATTAACTTTAGAGAGATTAATACCTTCCTTAAAGATTATTCTGTAGGTCAAATGAACAAACATTCCCACATTCATTCATTTACTCATTGATTCAATAAAAGCTTAATGAGTAATCACTCTACACTATTTGCTATTCACTGTTCCAGGTATTATGGATATGGTAGTTTAAAAAACCCTTAGTATCAGTATAACGGCTATTGAGTTATGTTAAAGAAAATTGTACCAGAGAAGCAGAAATGAATTCATTTAAGGGCTAGTATACCAGGAGAGAAAGAGTAGATCCTATTCCAAGGAAGGCTGCAGGTTGGTTGAGTCGTATGGCCAGGGTGGGTCATCTGTTGGGTGGGGGAGGTAGGGAGAGTTTGATATTTGGAATAGCTAGGGTCTGAAGTTTTTCTTGGCAGTTCAAGTGTTGTTGTCATTGTTTTTCTGCTGTCAGACAGCTGCAAAATTAGTTTCAGAGTAGTCAGTGCAGGAGAAGGAGTAGGTAGGGTCAGGGACACAGCCTATGGAGTTTAAAGAGCAACCCTGGTCAGTTACTAATAAACAGCACTCATTTTGTAAATACATATGCAACCTACAGACAAATATAGAAAATGTGAAATGATCATCTTGACTTCATAAACTCAAAACCATAGATTTAGTAAAGGGATAGATTTGAAATTAAATAACACAAATGAAAAAAGGGAAATATTTTATATAATGCCATTTTAAGGATATTTGGCTCTCCAGTATTTTATAAGCATCTTGGGACAATAAGAACTTCTTATTAAGACATAAATAAACAAGGCAGGAGTAAAAGTAAAAAAAAAAAAAAAAAAAAAGACATGATTTGCATACCTTCCAAACTTTACCTGATAGTTATGCATGCTCCAAGCATTGTTATGTATGTTTGCCTCACAACTCAGACTTTTCTAGAGGAGAGGAGAGCGCAGCCTGAAATCTTGCCGCCTTCCAGGAATTTTTTTCAGGGTCTTCCCTGGGCATATACAATGTGCAGGCAAGCTAAAGGCTGTAGAGAAACGGAAGGTAGCTTCTCCTCACAAATAGTTGAAGTTCATTTGACTTTGAATTACATTAACTAGCGACACTGCAGTCTTTGCAGCAGTCATGGAAGCTGATTGCAAGTGCATTCTTCACAGAAAAGCCTTGAAAAAATGCCTGGCACACATTAGAAACTCGATTTACTGTCTTTACTCTTCCTCAGAGTATTATAGCAATTCTTATAAATATGCTAAGTACTTGGGCATCAGCAAGTGTAGAACAGGGGAAGTGGCCTGCGGTGAGTATTAAAGTTTCATTGCTCCAGGATAAGATGGACAGACACATTGTTATGATGCTGCTGAGGCACAAACCCATGGTCCAGCTCCCCACCCTACTTGGAGGAGCATACCTTTCACAGTCGTAGGATTTCACTTACCCTTCAAGACAACCCTGCGAGAGTGGAACTGTTTTTTCCCACTTTAAAGATGAACTGAAAGAAGATGAGGATATTCACATAAGTAGTAATTGGTGAAGTTTGGATGAAAACCCCAGACTGTTTAATTCCAAAGAACTATGCTGCCCACATTCTAAAAAGGGAATATATTTCCAATGTCCTTGTCCAGCAGTGGTGTAATGGGAAAGAAAAGTGTATATGCATAAGAATGTGTAGTCAGAGTTGTCACTCACTTGAAGTTAGCCCATTCTCTCTATGAAGTCACCCATGAAAGCCCTGAATTTTTTAACCTTTAGATAACAGCACATTCTATAAACTTTATAATTATTGTTATTTTAGGGGGAAATGTTTGATGTTTTCAGGGACCTAAAAGGCCATGAGGTGAGTGAATGGGACAACTCTCAGAATCCAGTCATTTTTCTCCCTGGCTAATGGCTTATAGAAGTGGATATGTTCGTAAATGGAGCATAGCACTCTTTGAAATGCAATTGGATAATGCAGTAGGCAGAAAAGAAGCAGAAACTATTTTATCACCCTAATTGGTGAAACTAAGGCCTCTAAGATTGAATTTCAGGGAATACTCTGTGATAACACCTCACAAAAACGCATTCACAAGGTGACAAATACATGACATTTACACAATTCCGGGAAAGAGTATGTATGCATTAACAGTGCTGTACGCGGGAATCTTCTATTCCAATAACATCCCATTTCTGACTTCCTGCTGACATTTTCAGCCATTGCTAAGAATCTCGGTTTCCGCAACAATGTGTGTGTTACATGATAGATAACCTTATTGGAAAGGTATGCTTTATTTCTGGGCATATAATTTACTGATTGCTTTATGTCAGGGCGAAGTGGCCTTTGGCTCATCTTTCAATTAAAGAACCTTGTAGAAACCCCATGAATAGAACAGCTTTGCTTATTTTATTTTAACTTACAAGGAACGTCAGTTCCCCTCAAGGGCAATATCTGAATATTGGACAAGGGGGAGACTGATGGGTTTCTTTGTCAGAGAAGATTGCATCATTTACGGTTTTCTTCCAGTGAGTCAGCTTTCTGAATCTCAGTAATCTGATCTGAAGATATAAAAATGAGTGATTGTAGAATCTTATTCTTGATAAAGAAATCAATTATTTTCTACTTTCCAAATTTAGACAGAGAAAGCTCTGAATTAATAGTGGCAAATCACCAATTGCTTTTCTCTTGTAGGAACCAACTTTTCTACTAGAAAATTCAGCTTTTCCTTGTTTTAGTTGTCTGAATTGTCTTTGCTGAGAACGTGGTGTTTATGATTTCCAGAAGGTTAAAGAAATAACATGGCTGTAGAGGTCAGGGTTTGTTGTATTCTTGTGAGGTAGTCAATAATATTATATTACATAAAATGTATCAGCTCTTCAGAAAATTTATAAAAATAAAATTTTGGAAAATATACCTGTTTTATGTAGTAAAAACGGCAGTAAGAGAAAACTTTTTCATCTGGACATTCTATTTTCTTTCCTTTATTATTTACTAAGCTCTCTCATACATTATTTCATCCCATATTTGAGGTTTCTATGAACAAATTTAAACTTCAGTTTCTTTCCTGATCCTCTCTCCAAATTTATGTGTTGCCCTGCAGGAGTAGTGTTGATGATTCTCAGAGCTTATATTCAGCCAGTTCTGAAATGCCATACAGATTACAAAAATATTGAAATGCTACCTCACTAGAAGATAGTGGAAGCCCAGCTCCCTAAGGGCTCCTCAATGAACAACTGCTCTCTCCTCACAGGGGCCTTCTGGGTTTGGAATGATTGAGGGATTGAGACTGAGATTCCTGCTAACTGAGAGAAGTGTGGAACTGGAGCTGACCAAAATATGGGGGGATAGAAGAAAATAAAGCTCAAGCATTAATTAATTTGAAAGAGGCCTTGCAATAATTTAAGTTCTCCTGTGGTCATTACTGAATCTAATTTTAAAAGCTTGTGCCCCAAATATTATACTAAAGCCAAGACATCCACATGCACCAGTGTGGGTCCAGTCAGGAGACAGAGCCACACAGTGATTGAAACAAGAAAAGTTAGAAGATAAAGATCGTTAAACTGTCATGAAGGAGTAACTATAAAATGTAAGAGAACTCTATATCATATACTTGGGCTGAGGGAGAATACCCCAGGAAGGGAAACCTTGAAAGGAGTCTCACTATCTAATGTCAGGGATCAGAGGTCTTTGCAGAACACACAGTTACAGCCCACTGGATGACACAGGGCTTCACTGGTTTGCCCAACAAGAGCTGGTCTGCAGCCTGGACAAGCAGGAAGCCCGCATTGGGGGTGTAGTGAGCCTCAGCTGACGGCTGGGTGCACAGGTGTGCAGAAGAAGGGGGCAGGGTGCCAGCGTACATGGGAGCACTGAAGGCCTGGAGCCTAAAGGACCCATGTAGAATGGGCCTTAGGAAGGTGATCACAAGGCTAAGTCGGGGCTTCAAGGTCACTGAGGGGTCACATGTCAGGTTCATAGCTCAGACAGAGCAGCACCAAATATCTCCCACCCACACTGCAGACCATCTGCACAGTGGCTGGTACCAGCAAGAGAAGCTTCTTCTTCCTGCAAAGTCCCTCCAGTGCCCTCTAGAGAGAAAGCTTAACTTGTGCACACTGGGAAGGAGAAATGCGGGAAGGAAGCCCATTCTTCATCCCAGTGCAGGTATAGAAGGGGGCATTTGGAGCTCAGAGGCAATGGACTGATAACTGGCACACACACACCAAAATAGTTATGTCATAGGGAGGGTTACATACAGATTAAAAATAATAATAATATGTCCTTTACTTCTTAAAAACAATTCTGAGCCCATCCATATAAGAACCATACCACTTTGTAGTTTTGTGACTTTGGAGAAGATGCTTAACTCCTGTGCTTTCAGTTTTCTTTTCAGTAAAGTGGGCTCTTGTATTTGAGAAGTGCATAACACAGAACCAGAACCAGAACAGGCATTAAGTTAGTGATGGGTCTTAAAGCAGGTTCCCGTGAAGCCTCATTATTTGACCTCACTTAATGATTTGAGCATGTGTGGAATCAGGCACACATATGCAATAAAAAATTAGGACAAAGTACATATTTTGGCCTGTGTTACAATGTCCATTCTATTACTTACCCAGGGTGCAAAAGCATGTAAAAAAAATTAGAAAGTTCCTAATTAAAAATATTGTGTTACAGAAAAGTTTCTTCATTTATTCATAATTTATTTCTTTCAGTATGGTTTTGTTTACTCTATATAAATATATACACATATACACACATGCATGTCCATCCTATAGAAGTTATACATAATTCTTGCCATTTGCTTCTAGGTATTTTATGTTTTTGTTGATATTTTTATGAAATCATATTTTCTAACTAGTTCCTGATATATAGCTGTAAAATATTGAATTTTATATTTATTTTTCTAACCAGCCACATTATTTTCTTACTAGTTATGGTATATTTTCACTTGATTTGCAGGGTTTCCCATTTGGACCATCTTTCCATTTTCATATAGTGGTCCTTTTGCCTTCACCTTTTCAAAATTTATGCCCATCATTTTTCTTGCCTTATTGAACATAATAGGAATTAAATTAGGCATGACAGGGTTTCTGCCTGATTTCTACTTCTGTGAGTATGATAAGATATTCGATATTGGATTAAAATAAAATCTTAATATTTGAGTCTTTTATTTTAGAAAGCCTTTCAAACAGGAATACACATTGAATTTTAGGGAAATGCCTTCCCAGCCTCTGTTGAAGCAAGCATAAATGTCTTCTCTTATCCATGGCTATGATGAATACATTTACTAATATTTAACCATCCCTGTATTTCTGGGAACACAATATTTGTACATATTACTCTTTTAACATACTGATAAATTGACTGTTTTTCTTTAATTTTTGCATCTAGATTGGTAATGAAATGGACCACAGTTTCCTTCTTGAAGCTGTCTTTTTCAAGTTTGGAAATCGCTGTTACTATACTTTAATGCAAATAATTGGTACAATGCTCCTTTATGATCTATAACAGTAAATGCAGTACAGAAAGATAGTGACTTATAGGTCTGTGTAAATTCACATCTTTAACTTTCCATACAGTATTTTGCCTTTTCTGTCTGGATTATTTCATTCACGTGATATCTTGAAGGTTCATCCTTGTCACAAGTAACAGAACTTCATTCCTTTTAATAGCAGGATAAAATTTCATCGCTTCTTTGCTCATTTTTCCTTTGAAATCTTTCAAGTCTGACTATCAAAAACTTTGTCTTTAATTTTAAAATGTAGAAATGTATCTGTTTCAGCTTTCTAGACTAAAACTTTTTGATGTGTGATTTGGGGCTAATAAATCTTAGCATTGCTCATTTGTCATATAAAGTATAAGAATAAGCACCAAAGAGTAATAGTATAAGATATGAAAAGCTGATAACTTCAGTTCTCAACACTTTTTCATCTGTGAAAGGGAAATGAAATAAAAGTTTGCAGTGATACACAGTGAACTCTCATGAGTGAAAAAAAAATGAAACATGGGATGCATTATCATTTTAATGTTCATTCACATTTCTTTATTCCTTTTATTGATATCCATGCTATATTCCCCCTACTCCAGGAGTGAGTTCTTAATTTATGTTATTATATTTTTAGTTCTAAAATTTCCATTTATATAGTTTTTATTTATCTGCTGAGATTAACTACTACACTTATGACCATATTTTTCTTTAAGCCCTTCAACATATTTGTAATGGCCATCTTGGGTTCAGTTTCTATTGATTGTTTTTTCTCTCTGGCTAAATG
>PVKH010021959.1:0-14208 GCA_004027955.1 Chaetophractus vellerosus
TTATGGAGTCAGAATGAAGTTCTTCTATGTAAATAATTTAACATGAGACTGAAAAGTGGTGAGTAATCATAATATAAGATACATCTGGTATGTGTATGTAATCAATGAATATCTTCCTCTTGTGGACATCCAAAAATTAAATTAGCCTGTAACCCATTTTGAATCTAACCAAATATCTTAGATAAAAAGATTCTTTCAGCAATCCAGTTGGTGGATAATGAGTTCTTGGACTTGGAAACCCATAGATAAAGAAAAAAGTGGGCAGGCAAATTAAGAGATAAGGAGTTAAGATATTGTAGTGAGTAAATTCACTGATAAAGGTGTCATATAAATTACCATATTTAATAAGTAAAAGTCATATAAAAATTAACTATAAACAAATTCTCATGGTAGAATTATCACAGATTATCAAAGCAATACCTTCTATTTAAGTGACATATTTGAAATAAAACAATATTTAGAGTCAAAAGCATAGAGAAATAACTTTTTGAGCCTTACCGTGTATTAGCCTTTATGCTTATCTAATCCTCCGTATCCCTCATTGATGTAAGCATTTTTAATCTCATCTGTCAGATTAGGAAACTGAGTTTAGAGAGATTATATAAAGTTGTTGCCAATCATTTAATTGATAAATGCTAAATTAAACTTAAGCCTGGGTGTTAATTCTTTCCATTTTTACTACTCTCAATTCCAGTCCAGCTTCTTCTTATTCTTGGAAAATTTTTATTTACCTAAATATATATTACATAATATTATATATGACAAAAATAGCTTTCCCTACCACATGCTAGACTTTATGACAGGATTATGTAAGACACAATTATAGGATAGCATTTTATAAACTACAGAAAAGTACAGAACATTAGAAACAAAAAAGTAGTTATAGACCTTTTACATTTTGTAAACAATGGTATTGAATTAGAAATGTTGCTTTTCCAAAGGGTGATTTTTGGCAAAGTCAGATGTGGAAAAGAATAAAAAGAAGAAGAAAATGCAAAAGGATTAGAATTAGAATTAGAATTAGAATTAGAATTAGAATTAGAATTAGAATTAGAATTAGAATAAGAGGACTAAGAAAATATGACCCCAGGGTGAATTTATAGGAACATTTCCCTTATCTAGGAAAAATTTTGAAGATAGTCAACAATACATTTTCAGCCACCGCATCTCTTAAAGCACACAGAAAAATAGAATAAAGCATCAGAAATATAGAGACAGCTGGCAAGAGTGAAGGAGGCTAAGGGTTATAAGAATGATACCAACAAAAATTCCAATGACGTTCTGATCATTCATGCATAATTTAATTGGTAAGTCATAAAAACAAAATGTCTCAACTCTTTTAGAGAGGAAATCTTATGCAGATTTTTTCAATAGATCTTTGGGAGGGAGGTCATCTGAAAGGATTGCATGCTTAGCAATGTGAAATGACAAATTCAAGACTTACATTTATATTTAGTCATACTATGAAATCTATTGACCTGATAAATTAGATTCAAATTTATAAGTTGGGTGATATCACTGCATAACTGGTTGTAGATTTTCTTCAACACTCAGAAACAATTCCACAAAATTTAAGATATGTCTTATTTCAAATTGGAAATTTAAGATTATAATATGATGACCCTGATGTATGTCAGATCAAAAACTTTAAAAAGCACAAAATAAAATATTGGATTCTTAAATTTTGGCATGAAATCAAAACTGCTTTTGTTTCTTATATTTTTTCAGAATGTACTAATTAATTCAAATACAAGAGCATTTATACAAAAATAAAATTGTTGCTAATGTTAGCCAGTTTAATTTGGGTGGTATTTTTGTTCATGTAAGTTTTCTATGTCTTGCTTCTCTCTGCCATCTTATCTTTTAACTTATGTGCATTTTTTTAAAAATATTAAATGTTCATCTTAGAACAGAACAATAAAATTTTTCTATTAAATATTAAATATTCATCTTAATAATAAAAATATGGTCAAGTAAACTATCAAAAACCTATTGTGATTTTAAAAATGTTAATATTATGTAAAAAGGATCTTGACTTTAAACCCCATGCCTCCTAAAAAAAACTTGCATAATTAGAAATTCAACAGCAATTCAGTGGAGTTCAAACTGAACAAAACCATTCACAGAACCATTAATTATAATAAAGAATATGAAGTCCATCTGTACTGTAATATAGATGATAGAAGTACATTAGAAATTTTTATGATGAATTTTATATGACTTGGCAAAATAAGCTTTCCCTGCCATCATTTTCTTATCATTTTATCTTATTTTTATGGCAAAATCCAAATAGCTATAGTTATTTTTGTACAAAAATTTTATACAAAAAGATACAGCTTTTTTGTTATTTGTTTCAAAATCATCAATATTAATGGTTTAAGGAATTGCACTGAAACTGGGTCTAAAACAGTCATGTCTCAGTGTGATTCAGAACACTTGTTTCGAAGAAAATATTTTCTGCAAGCATTTTAGTAGAACTCATAGAAGGCTAGCCATACTACTTGAATAATTTTGTCAAGGCAATTCAAAGTATAAAATTTTTTCTCTTTACAGAGAAGTATAAACAATCCTTTAAAATGTTTAAAAATTAGACATAAGCAAATGTTTAAACAATGCAGAATATTTAAAGAATTACAGAGAAGCAAATTCTGATTTGTAATTTTCTCACTAAACCATTTATTTTTGTTGTAGCCAGAATTAGTTTTTTTTTCTTTTTTAAGGTTTCATTTTATTTGAGTATATGAAACTTTAGAGTGTCACATAACATAAAACTAGACAATGCATCTAGAAAATTTTGTCAGCATAGCTTTTAAAATTGTATTCTCACTATATATATATATATAAATAAAATGCAAATTTTCCCATTTTAACCATTTTTATGTGTACAATTCAGTGGTGTTAATTACATTCACAATGTTATTACCATCACCACCATCCATTACCATAACTTTTCTATCACCCCAAACAGAAACTCTGTACCCATTAAGCAATAGCTCCCCATTTTCCCCTTGCCTCAGCCCCTGCTAAACTCTAGTTCATTCTAGATATCTCATATAAATGGAATCATAATATTTATCCTTTTGTAGGGACACATAGCATTTTCATTCATAAAGCTGATCCTTTTTTTCTTGACCAGCTAGTGTATGTACTTTGTTGGTAATAATAGATTTGTGTTAAGCTTACTTCCTTTGTTTCACTCCCCTCAGAGTCCATAATGTCCATTAAAATGTCAAACATTATGGAGCATTATTGTAGCCTCTAAATCTAGAGACACTGATCACTTGATGTTATTAGAGGTGAGCAAAACTAAAGTTCTGAAGTCATATTGCATCTCCTAGAGAGCTTCCCTCACCACCTCAAACATCAAAAAAAAAAATCCATGAAAACTTTACCTTTTAATTTGTGACAGAGTAAGAAAAAAAGAACATCTAGTAAAAGGCAAATACCAATATGATTTTAAACTGTTTCTCAAAAAATATTTATTACTATAATATTAGTATTAAGCAAAATTATACATATGTATTTTTCCTTATTTTCACATATATAATGCATATCAGTATCAATTCCAAGACTAGCAGTAGAGGAGAAAATTTAGAGCAATTATACTGAGTGTAATGGTTTGGCAGTTTTATGTAATTATGAATTCCAAAAATATAAATTGGATTATGCTTGTAAACTCATCTGTTCATCTGGGCATGATTGGTTTATGATAAGGGCATTAACTGGGCCACCTTCAGGAGGTTGTTGGGCCCCGCCCCTTGGTGGGTGTGGTCTCAAGTATAAAGGCTAGGCAGCAGATTTGAGAAACAGATTTGAGAAGCAGTTCTGATGTTGGAGAGAAGCGCTCCAGGAGAAAACAAGTGAGCCGTTCACCCCATAGTCTACAGCCGGCCTTGTGGAGAGATGCAACGCATAGAGAGCCTCATGGTCTGCAGCTGAACTTGTGGAGGAAACAGACGCTAAGCCCGGAGAGAAACGCAGCCCCAGGAACAGAGGAACCCGGAAACCTGAACACTGGAGATGTCAGCAGCCATCTTGCTCCAACACATGGACTTTGGTATGGGAAGAACTGTCTGCTTTGTGGCCTGGTAACTGTAAGCTTCTACCCCAAATAAATACCCTTTATAAAGACTGACCAATTGTTGGTATATTTCAAAAGGCATCCCTGTGGCTGACTAATACACTGAGTAAAGATAAAAAATCACTTCTAAACTACAGTGCTCCATTTAAAGATACATGGCACCCTCCAGACCTAATTCCATATAACTAAAGCCAGACAAGATGAGGAAATTTGAGCACTGCTTGCCAAATTTCCATTAGCAAAAAAAACCTGAAAGTCCAAACACTCTTTAGGACCAGTAAAAATACTTAAATTCTTACTCCAGAATATTTTTTGCTGCAAGCAAACACACACACAAAAGCAAAAATTCCATTTCCCACAGAAGAGCTTTCATTTTTCTTCTAAATTTCCTAATGCTGGTTTATAACATGGCAGTGAATATAAATTTGTTGCCCATTTTTAAAATCAATTTTATTGATACATATTAATAAAACATAAAATTCATCCACGTTATACCATCAATGGTATTTGCTATAATCACATAGTTGTGCATTCATCAGTTCAATCATTATTACAGGAATTTCATTATTTCAATAATAATAATAAACAAAAAAACAGACAAACAAAAAAGAAAATTCACCTCTCAATCTTTTTTGTGCTTCCCCCACTGTATATAGCTGCTGTTTCTGGCTATTCTATTCAAATTGCATAATCAATGGCTTTTAATATAATCACAATGATGTACATTCATCATCTTAAAATTTTAGAACCATTTTATTACTCCAAAATCAAGACTCCACACCTCTTAGCATTCCTTCCTCAGATCTACATAACAACTAATCTCCTTTCATCATTATGAATTGGTATATTTACATTTTTTTAAATATGCTTTTTTGTTTTTTAAAAGTTACTTAGATTACATAAATGTTACATAAAAAATATAGAGGATTCCCATAAGCCCTGCTCCCAACCCCTCCCACATTTTTCCTCATTAACAACGTCCTTCATTAGTGTGGTACATTTGTTACAATTGATGAGCACATTTTGGAGCATTGCCACCAAGTGTGGATTATAGTTTACACTGTAGTTTAAACTCTCTCCCACACAATTTTGTAAATTATGACAAGATATATAATGGCTTGTATCTGTCATTGCAATGTCATTCAGGAGAATTCCCCAGTCCCAAAAATGTCCCCGTATTACACCTGTTTTTCCCCCTTCCTCCCCTCAAAACCTCCAGTGGCCACTGCCTCCACATCAATTTACATTTT
The DNA here is from genome assembly GCA_004027955.1 of Chaetophractus vellerosus. Taxonomy (NCBI): domain Eukaryota; kingdom Metazoa; phylum Chordata; class Mammalia; order Cingulata; family Chlamyphoridae; genus Chaetophractus; species Chaetophractus vellerosus. Next base: position 5,332 of record PVKH010021959.1, read on the forward strand.
ATATAAATGGAATCATACAATATATAGTACTTTGTGTCTGGTCTCCTTTACTTGGTATAATGGTTTTTTTTTGTCTGATATTAACATTGTGTAGTATTAACTTATATTTGTTCAGCTTCAAGGAAAAATGGTCATATATGCAACTCCACCAATATTCATATTTCACATAATATATTTAGTTTATAATAGGGCAATGTTACAGTATTTTTCCTTTTGTGCCTGGCTTGCTTCACTCAACATAATGTTCTCCAGGTTCATCCATCTTGTCATATGCTTCACGATCTCAGGTCTTCTTACCACTGCATAATATTCCATAATCTGTATACTCCACAATTTGTTCATCCATTCATCAGTTGATGGACAACTGGGTTGTTTCCAACTTTTGTCTATCATGAATAACACTGCTATGAACATTGGGTGTGCAGGTATCTATTCTGGCACTGCTCTCCATTCTTCTGGGTATATACCTAGCAATGGTATTGCTGGGTCCCATGACAAGTCTATATTCAACTTCTTTAGGAACTGCAAACAGTCCTCAACAGTGGCTGAACCGTTCTACATTCCCACCAACAGTGAATAAGTTTTCCTACCTCTCCACATCCTCTCCAACATTTACAGTTTCCCGACTTTTTAATAGTGTGTTGCACATTTTTTAATTTGGCACTAAAAAGCACTTCACAATGAGTTATTAGTATTATTCCTAGTAATTTAAAGTGGTTCACATTTTAAAACTACTATCTGGATTTTATAAGATAAACTATAATTATCTGCTGTGACTATGATGTTGCAACATAGGTCTCTCCTCAACTGGTTAAAGTAGGAACATCAGTTAAAGCCAGTGTAATATATTAGAACTTGCTGACAGTGTGCTGTCGTGGACCTGAATTTGAATCCTGACTCAACCACTTAAACTGCAAGAAGTTGCTTAAACTCTCCAGCCCTAGTTTCTATAAAATGAAGTTATGTATAAAAATGTTTACTAATAAGAGTTACTATGATGATTAGAGATAACGTGTGTTCTTAGCATAGTATCTGCTGCTTATATGATTCTCAAACAGGAGGTATGAATCCATATAGATAATGATTTATTGTTGAGAAACATGGCATTCGAGTATAGCCTATTAGGTATGAGTTTCTCATATTTTGCTATTCTTATTAGCCTTCTTCTCCTGCATTATAATTCACTCAAAATTCTTTTCCTGATTCCAACAGGAAGCATGACCTTATATAATTGCGTGTAGAAGGATTGGGGCATCAGTTGGGATAGTAGAGAGGGTCTCTGGCTGTCACCATCCTGCAAAGACAGAGCTTGCACAGGACCTCGTTGGGTGCTCTTCGGACTCTGCTCCAGGATAGGAACACCACTCTTCTATTGCTTTCCTTTTATAGCACAAGCATAAAAGTGGACTTGTGAGAAAAGGACAAATATTGGGGGACCAGACACCAAGAAGACTAAATTTTTGTGCCAACACTGGAGGAATGATGGGAAATGCCAGTTGCCTAGCCCCTGGAGACAGTGGATGTCTCCAGCCCCAGGGGCTATTGAGAGTGGGTATAGCCCCTCCTCTGTGGAGTAGAAGCACTTAGAGAAACCACAGAGAGTTTCAAGGGTGAGTCCCAGGCAGTGCTGCTGGTCTCTACAATAAGCTGGTGCAGTGTCCTCTGAAGTCCCCATCTTAGTTTCCTTGTTCACTATTAGTCCAGAAGAAACCCTAACATCCATGAATGTGTGTAAGACTGAGTATGAAATAAACATAAGTCTTTTAACAACTTTAGAGGAACAAAAATTGTGAGAACCACCTACTGGTCAGAAACCAGTGTATAAACCTAGAAAAGGGCACCAGAATGTTCCATATTAAGATGAAGTTCTGTAAACAATACCTTTATCATATCAGATAAGATTATGCATTTGGAGCCATGAACCATGGGGGGTTAGTTTATTTCTAGCATTAGTTCCTCTCTTGTCCTGGTAAAGAGTTACCACGATGCAAAAGCCGTAAGGCCTCACGAGCAGCTCTGCCTTGGTAGGTACCCTGTATGTAACACTTAAATGTCACAGGTGCCTTTGAGATTATACATGAGAAATATTTTTTTGTGAATTCTAAAGTGCTATAAAATATTAATCATTTTTATTACACTTCTGCAGATTTGGAAAGAGAGACGTAAATCACAGTGTTTGAGTTAATGTTTTTCAAGGCCCTGAAGAAGATGAACAATTTAAAAACAAATAATAATGGTAATAATATTGACAAGCACTTTATATTTGCCTGTCATAAGTTTCACTTGCACTTTTTCTAACAATATAAGTAATAAATATTCCTCAGTTTTCCCTGATAAAGATTGTTTCTATGATACTGAATGACATGTAAATACATTTTCAGCTAAAAATCAGAGAACAAAACTCTCATAGCCAATAATATTAGCAATAGCTATCTCTGGAAAGAAGGGCTACATAGATATTATTTATTATTTTATAGTTTAATATTTTCTGAATTTTTATAGGCTGTTGTTGTTTTGTGATAAACAGTTTAAAATATAATGTAAATATAATATAAAATTGTTTCCATGATAATTCTTTTACGTATTTTCAAGAATTCAAAATCTTTACTACCTAACTTGATTCTTGTTCTGTTGTTTAAACAAATTGTTTGGAGAGGCCACCATTTTCACCCCTGATTTGAAGTGATTTAGTTATTTTACTATGACAGTTTTCAAGTAACAGCTGTGAAACTAAATTTTAAAAATCATCATATGCATTATTAGTACCATCTGTGCCATATCATGAATTATATTATGACTTGAATACTTAAAATTCTATGCTTGACATCATTACTGAAGTTGCTTTTCTCTCCTATTGCTCATCTTAACTCCTCAACTTATCACATGTTCAGATATAAATCAGCCTAAATAACTGAGGCTATTTCATGTACACGACAAAAGTCAGGTTCTTTTCTCTGATGCTTTATTATTCTCCTGCAATGATGCACTGATGCTCCTGAGTAATTTCTAATTTGCTAACCCTACAACTAGTTTTAGAGAATGAACATAAAATTGAACATTACAAAACACATTTAGTTGAGTTTCTTAAGTTTCCTATGAAATAATATACATATATCAATACAGATTTCTAACTGTTATCTTCCTTGTTATCAAAGGCCTATTATGTCATCAAAAACATCATTTAAAAATACTGAACAGGGGCTGGCTCGATAGCCCAGTGGATAGGGCGCCGGCATACCACATGGGAGGCCCCGGGTTCGATTCCCGGGGACCTCTCCTAGCGGGCAGACCGCCTTGAGAATGGCAAGCCGCCATGGGCGGGCCAGAGCCGCCGTGGGCAGGGCAAGGAGCTGCCACGGACATGGCAAGAGCTGCCACAGGCAGGGCAGGTCGCCCACGGATGGAGCGCAGCCAGCCACCCGCGAACTGAAAGCTGGCCGTGAACGGACGCAGAGACCGCCCACAAGCGGGGAAAGCCGCGCCTGCGCAGTGACCACTCTCGACGTGTTGCCGCAGCGGGGGGAAGAGGAGATATGTAATAAAATAAATAAATCTTTAAAAAAAAAATACTGAACAATATTCATTTAAAAATACTTTTGACCAAATAGAACATGCATTTTCAGGTGGAAGAAAGCATCTTTTAATAATTTTCATTACAGTTGAGATGTGGTTTTTTAATTCATCTTTTGAGCCAATATCTTTCTGATTTGATGGCTCTTTAGCTGCTGCATGTCAATTCTTCTTGATTGTTTTAAAACCTCCTAGAATTGTTTCTACTGAACTGCAATTTTGCAACTCGCTATTGTCATTAATTCTGGGGCAATTAATGAGGACTTATTCAACCACTTACCCCAATATTGCTTTTATAAGAACCCACAATAGATTCCTCTTTCAGATTTCAATATCAAGGAAAATCTGATCATAATTACACTGATTTATTTCATATTTGGTATACCACGAAGAAATTTAGAGCCTCGGAATTCTTTGTGTGTTCCGGCAGTTGGCACAATATTGTCCTTCTGTAACCCACCTCCAGCAACTGGGCAGAGCCTGATTTCATCCATCATGTCTAATCCCTGGTCTGGATTCAACCTACCTTTAAAATGTATTTCCCTTCACCCTTACTAGCACAATTGTTTTATTTCTTTATCTTGTATTATGTGTGTCTCTACAATCCATCTCAAAGGTCTGTTAAAGTGAAATATAAAAGAAATAGGTAGCAAGAAGGCTTTTGCCTCTTTTCAAAAACAATCTACAAACAGCAATACAGTATAATTAGGAAAAGTTGGACAGCTAGGAAGGCAATAGATAATAGATATGTGTATTCATTTAAAATTATACATCCCAAAACACTTCATTTTATGATTTGTGCTGGTTCCCTATTTTTTACAAGTTGATACAATCATATGTGCTATATCATTGCTCCAAATTTTTTAGTCAAATTCATGGAAAGAGACTCATAGAAATCTCTTGTTGGATATTAGGAGTACTTTCATAAATTTCTGTTTTGTGGTTGTCTCATATTGGCAGATGATAGAAGGAGAATAAGCGTCAGCATATTTATGTACTGCAGTAAAAGATCACAAAGTTACCATGTTCTTCTCAGCGACCGCTCATTACCAAAACCCACTCGTTTCTGGTACTGTCACATATTGCGGGGGCAACAAAGGTAGAAACACCAATGAGGAGGGAATACCTGCTAGTAAACTTTGTCATTTCGTGCTGTGCATGCTGATAAGAAAGAAATTATTGATTTTGATTTTGATGTAGCAACTTCAGTGATGATGGACCAGTGTCAGTGGGCTTTCTCTATCTCTACGACAAAAAGGATCTGTGTCATAGGTCCCTGAGAACGAGCAATAGAAATTGTTGACCATGGTCTTGGAAGAGTCACTACCGCAACTATTGTAAGAATTTGTCCTTGGGTAAGCATAGTGGGTGATTAGGAGTGGCAGAGAGTTGATGTCTCTCTCTCTCTCTCTCTCTCTCTCTCTCTCTCTCTCTCTCTCTCTCTTTAAAATTATTCTATCCCCCACTCCCTAGAGTGTTAAGAATGTTTAATTTAATCTATATGCATAGTTAGGGAGTTTGGGCAATTTATCCCTGTGTCAGTCAGCCAAAGGAGTACTGATGCAAAGTACCAGAAATCTGTTAGCTTTTATAAAGAGTATTTATTTGAGGGTAAACGCTTACAGTTACAAGGCCCTAAAGAGTCTGACTCAAGGTTACTTTCCTCACCAAACTCTGTTGACACATATTGAAGCAAAATGGCGGGTGACATCTGTGAGGCTTCAGCTTTCCTCTTTCCTCTTAAGGCTTGGTGGGGCCAGCTTCTTCTGATCTCAGCTGTTGGCTAGCATAGGGCTCAGCTGCTTTGTTCTCTTCAGCTGTAAACCATCAAGCGAATGGCTCAGCTCTCTCCGGGGCCCCAGCATCAAAGTTCTCTCCTCTTCCGTGTCTATGGAGCTCTTTCTATTCCCATGTGTATCTTCTGCTGTGTCCTCCTTGAGTGAGTGTCCATTTATATAGCCCACCAAGCAGGTGGGACTCAACCCTTCATGTCCTAATCTTAACATAATCAAGTAAATGTAGAACCTTTGAATTTAATACAAAGGTATCACACCCAGAGGAACAGAACAGCTTACAAACAATCAATATTTCTTTTTGGAATTCATAAGTACTATCAAACTGCCACAATCCCTTCTCCCCCTTTCCTGCTACACACACCTTGTTCCTCAACTAGCTTATGGGGTCTTGTAGCACAGTAAATATAATTTAACTGCACAAAGATACTAATGTCATATTACATCTATTTATTCAATGTTTATCCTATATGAAGTATAACAAGACTTCTCTAAACTATAAAACAATATGTATCTCCCATAGAAATTACCCATATATATTTGTAATATGTCATTTACAGACAACTTAGAGAAATGGTTTTAGGTATGAAATTACACAGAATGGGGATCTTTGATAATAATTTTTCAATTTTAAACAGTTTTGGTTTGAATATTGTAAACATTAAAAAGGTGAAATATATTTCTTTTTTTCATGAAGGGCAGTGTGGTATAGTTGCAACAGTCATTGGGATAAATGGACCTGGTCTTGAGTAACATCTCTGGGGTCTACATGTCTGAATAATTAAAGTTTCTGAAGCATAGCAAATTTATCTGAACAATAATAAGGGGTTAAATAACAGGTTAGAATAAAACCAGAAATGACACCTACTGTGGGCATGAAGCCCATTTATTAGGAAGAGTTACAAGGATAGGGCTGACAGGATGATCACCATCCCTCTAACACCCTGCTGTACTTGGAGAGGGGTCTTTGTGCTTCAATGGCTAGAAATATTATGTGTTGTGCTTCAAAAGAGTGACTCAGATCTCCTGCTGCCTCACATGGGAAAATTGACAAAGATCCCCTGACTGATATGAAATACTTTGTATTTTGTGAGAAACCTCCAGATCTGGAATGCCTTCTCCATAGGAGTTTCCTTATCAGCCTGCCCTGGTTTGAGCTTGTAGCCTGAAGCCCTCCATGCTGAATCAGCTATCCCACTAGGATTATGTTGATGCTTGCTTGACATAATGGTAATTAAGGACCATTACCCTGAACTTAGTAGGTCCTCTAAAAAAGGTTGTCCATCAAAATTTTGATGGCTAATGTAAGCAGATGTAATCATGGCTTGAACTGATTAACTGTGAAATTAGATCCTACAGGCCAATGTATCTAAACTTCTTTGCCTAATATGAATGAATTGCCATGGATAGAAACATCAAAAGAAGTTGTGTATGCTCTAACTTTCTCTTGAGACAGTTAGTGATGGGATGTAATATTTTTCAGCCTTTCTTAGCCCAATGGGCTGCATTCTAGTCTAAATGAGCATTTAGTCATACTTAAATTATTTTTATTGGTTAAAAAGCATTGTGACATCCTAAAGTTCACAAAAATAAGTGTCAAAATGTTTTACAAAAGATTTTAGGCTTGTTATAGGTTTTGGTAGAAGTTTATCATGATACTTGTATGCATACTTTTATATTGTAGAATGTTTTTGTTGTTGTTGTCTTGTGGGTTGTTTTGTGTTTTGCTGTTCCAAGATATTAGGTGTAAAGGACTGAAAGGAATTGGAAAACAAATAATAGGAAATAAAGGGAAACAATTTTAATATAAGGATTTTAATAGCCTTATATCACAATTAATTTTAATGTAAGGATTTTAATAGCCTTATATCACAATTAATCCTTTTAATTCTATTATCTTCACATGATGGCTCAATAATTTTTCTTCCCTAAGTCTGAAATGATAGTTAGCTTCTTTGTAAACTTAGTAGTGTTTAATATTCCTATCTTTTCTAAGATGCCTTTATGTAAGAGCATCAGTTTTTATAATGGAAGCCTCTAACAATGTTGCTAGGCAACATTATAATAGACTTACTGCAAACACTTGATCCTGTTTCAGTTCTCCCAGATGAAAGATTTCAATCATTGGAGGTCTGATATGAACCTAATATCATCCAAGTGGGAATTAGGACAGAAGATGGTAGGATCATCAAAACCTGTGTCACTAAGAAAATAGAAAAGTAATTTCTATGTTCAATTCATATTTATGATTTTTTTCTTTTTAAGTTAGAAGTGAGTGTCTTAAAGCATTAAAATATTGATCTTATGGAGCAGCCATGGTCAGGCATACATTGACAATTTGAAAGTGGGAAGCTCCCCAATGTGGTAGCCTGAATAATATCCTCCCCAAAGATATCCATATCCTAATTCATGATTACCCAATATGGTAAAAGGGGTCTGGGAAGTTAATACTTAATTGGCAGAGTTATGTTTGGTGTGATGGAAAGTTTTGGTAATGCATGGTGGTGATGGTAGCACAACATTACGAATGTAATTAACACCACTGAATTATATACTTGAAAGTGGACAAAATGTGAAATTTTATGTCTTATGTATACTACCAGAAAACAAAAATTAAGAAACCCATAGAATTGTATAGCATGAAGAGTGAACCCCAATGTAAATTATGGAATATAGTTAATAATATAATTAAATAATGTGGGTCAGTTAATTGTAAGAAAGTTACCACACTAAGGCAAAATATTAATAATAGAAACAACTCTGTGTATGTTTGTGGGGCCTTCTATGGAAACTCTGTATTCTCTGCATGATTTTCTGTAAATCTACAACTGCTGTGTTAGTTTAATGACAGACACTTGTCTTAGACCTTAAACCCTTAAACCAGAACAAGCAACCCCAAATGCTTAGCAGAAGAGGAATTCTCAGTGGCAGGGCCCCACCACTCATGGTGGATAAAAATCACACTCAGAGTAGATTTGTCTCTCTTCTCCAACGCAAGATAGGTCGTGTGGAGATGTCATCCACTGACCCTAATCTGGAGCAGCTTTCAGCCACCCCTGGAGGCTATCTGTGATAGGACTCCTTCCCTTGCTCTTTTGGACTCTTTTTGCTGTGTACCTGACAAAGAGATTATTTGACTTTCTGGACTTTTTATACTGTACAAGTAATAAAGTGATAATCTGCTTAAAGTTTCTGTTGTATCCTGAACCTGTGTTTCCACAGGACACTGTTGCAGCAACTCATTACACAGCTCTAGAATAGTTTTAAGGGGTTTTGCAGATATGATTAATTCAAAGATCTTGAGATGGGGATAGACTCCTGGTGGGTCTGATTTAATCTTAACAAAGGTCCTTATAAGATAAAAGGAAGAAGTCCAAAGAAAATGAAGGCAATGTGATGATAGAAGCAGAGGGAGAAAAGATAATGTGGTGTGAGGCTACAAGCCAAGAAATATAAGAAGTCTCTGGAAGCCAGAGAAGACAAGGAAATATATTCTCCCTGTTATGGACTGAAT
>PVKH010021960.1:0-14216 GCA_004027955.1 Chaetophractus vellerosus
GTCTGTTTGAGTCTTTTCCTTCAATTCTTCTGAATATATTCCTAAGGGTGGGATTGCTGCCTCTTATGACACTTATGTATTCATCTTCCTGAGGAAAAGCCAAACTCTCCTCCACAGAGGCTGCATCATTTTACTTTCCTACAAGCAGTGGAGGAGCATTCCTATTTATTCATATCACCTCAATCACTTTTATTTTTCTTATTTCTCAATAATGTCCATTTTATAATGCATTAAATGATATATCATTGTATTTTTTATCTGAATTTCACAAATAGCTCTTGATTTTAAGCAGCTTTTCATTAGCTTTTTCACCATTTGTAGTGAAACAGATTGATCATTTGAGTGAAACAGATTGATACACTTGTCATTTCCTTTTCTGTTTTTATTTCAGATAATTTATTTGTGGTTCACCTATGGGTTTATATTTAACATCTTAAATCTATAACAAGCTATTTTGAAATGACACCAGGTCCTCTTCAGTAACAAAAAATTCTCTGTTCATATATACCTCTATTCATATTATTTATGTTGTTCTGGTCATACAATTTTTTTTATTTGTTCTTGCCCAATTAAAAAGAAATAAGATTATTTCTTATGTACTTATATTCTATATCATGTAAGAAATTGAAAGTGGAGTTACATATCATGAATAAAATAACTGAAATTTGCATTTAGCCCTGCAGTTACCGTTACCAATTTTCTTTTCTTCATCATAGATCTTAAAGTTGCATCTATTGTACATTCCTTTCAACATAAACAACTCTTTTCAACATTTGTTTTAAGGAAAGTAGAATGGTGATGAACTTCAACAATTTTCCTTATATGAGAATATCTTAAACTCTCCATCACTTTTGAAAGACAGTTTTACCAGACCTAGAGTTATTGCCCAACACTTTTTCTCTATAATTACTTTAAATATGTCATACCACTGTCTTCTCAACAGCAGGGTTTGTGATTTGGGGAAGATTTTAGCCATTATTTTATCAGTTACCCTTTCTTCCACTTTCTCTTTCTGTTCACTTTCTGAGATTCCCATAATGCATACAGTGGTACCATTTACATTGTCCCACATGCCCCTGGGGATTTGCCTCATTTTTTTTTAAGATTTATTTTTTATTTTCTACTTTTTGTCTCCCCCCCCCAACTGTGGTGATGCACCGAGTCAGCTTCACCAGTGAGCAGTTGCCTTGCCCACTTGTGGGCAGCTTGCCCTGCTTGTGGGCAGCTCTGTCCTGCCTGTTGGAGGCTCCACGCTGCTTGCAGGAGCTCTGCTCTGCCTGTGGTGGCTTTGCCCTGCCTGTGATGGCTTTTGCCCTGTCCACGGTGGCTCTGCCCCACCCATGGTGGCTTTTGCCTTCTCAAGCAGTCTGCCTGCCTGGAGAGGCCCCGGGACTGAACCCAGGGCCTCCCATGTGGTAAACTGGCACCCCATCCACTGGGCTATACACCCAGCCCCTTACCTCATTTTTAAAATTATTTTTTCTTTCTGCCCTTCAGACTGGAACATTTAAGTCACCTTTTCTCTTGGTGTACTGATTTTTTAAATATCTGTTCAATTCTACTCTTGAAACCCTTCTAGAGTATGTTCATTATATGTTCTTGTGTTTTTCATCCAGAAAAGTTGCTTGGCACTTTTTAAAAATTTAAAATTCCTTTTTTCTGTTGATGCATCACCTTCTTCATTTTCTTTAGTTCTTTGTCCATTCTTTCATTTACCTCATTGAACTTATATATTAGAGATGACTTAGTATTTTTGATTATTTTTTCCTGTGTCTAAGGTTCCTCTGTTGTTTTATTTTGTCCTTTTGAATGGCCATCTCTTCATGTTTCTTTGTATCTCTTAAGAATTTTTGTTAAAGTCTGGGTATTTGTTTTGAGTTGCTAAAAATAGACATAGATATTTCCTCTTACCTTAGGTTTAATTGTAGATACATTCTGTGTTGAGGCTCTTAACAAAACCTAGTCCAGTATATACTACTTTCCCTGGGCAAGTGTGGTGGCTTTCAATAATTACCTAGTATATGTGATGGTTTCTCTTCCAGAAAAGAATTTCTTTCACCAACTTCTCTTCCATGGCCTCTGGCCTATGTTTTTTTGTTTTAATTACAGTTGTTTTACCCCTCTTGAAGCTACAGTAAGCTCAGCTCCATTCCCTCTGGTTTGGACTTTTCACTATAGTATTCTGCAGGGTTGTTGCTCTATGGATCAGAGCTCCTGAATGCATTGAATCTCTGCCCCTATAACTTCAAATTTCCATGACACAGGCTTATGCTCTGAGTTTGTCTTTCCTGGAGCCAGTTGAGGTTGATTAACAAAGTCATCCTATATGTTCATATAGGAGAACTAGTCCTTAATAATGGAATGTGTACAGATGACTCAGACACTAGACACTGCCATGAGTCAATCTTCCTTCTTGGACCCATATTGAACGTGCAGTTTCTAATGATGTCACCATTGTTCAATTAGAACTCAGAGACCAGCCTTTAGATGCACTTATGCCACCAAACCTCTACCAAAGATCGCACAAACTGCCATGCAGATCTGAATTTGATAGAGGAGCCCAGAGGGGTGAATTTTTTCTGAGGTACTCCAAGCAGATTTTTATTTCTTTTTCTAATTCAGCATTTGTCAAATTGTTCTTGATCATTGATCATTGTATTAGTCAGCTAAATGGGTGCTGATACAAAATACCAGAACTCTGTTGGGTTTTACAAAGGTTTTTTATTTGGCATGGATGCTTACAGTTATCAGGTCATAAAATTAAGTTACTTCCCTCACCAAAGTCTGTTGTCACATATTAGCACAACATGGCTACTGACATCTGCCAAGAGTTCAGTGTTCCTGGGTTCCCCTCTTCCTGGGGCTTGTTTCTTACTGGGCTCAGTTGCCCTGCTCTCTCCACAAGGCTAGCTGTAGACTATCAGTCAATGAACTTTGTCTCTTTCTCCATGGTGAGATTCTCTCTGGGCTTAGCTTCCCTGCACCTTTGTGTGCTTATTTCCCAGGGTTCAAGCATTAAAACACCAAACTTGCTTCACTTTGGTGTGGTTTATCTGTGAGTCCCCACCCAACAAGGGGGTTAGGAAGCAATGTCCTACTGACATGGCCCAATCAAAGCCTTAATCATTATTTAATCAAGTAAAAGTGAAATGTCTGAATCCAATATAATTTAATATGCATGCAGGGACAGACCAGTTTACAAACAGAATCCAATATCTATTTTTGGAATTCACAAACAATATCAAACTGCCACAATCATCTTCCAGTGTTTATTCTGCCTTTTTTTCCCCTGTTTCCAAGAAGAGATATTCATCAGGGTGTTTTACAGTGCACCTTGGTGACAAAGAGCCCATTAAGTCTCATTTTTTTAAAAGAGAAGCTTTAGGTTCTTGGAAAAATCATTCAGGAAACACAGAGATCTCTTATATCCTCATCACACATGCAGTTTTCCTAATTACTAACATTTGCATTGGTGTACTACATTTTAAATAATTTATAAAAATTTTTAACTTATTTTACTAATTGTATTCCATGGTTTTTTTAGGATTCACTTTTTTTATTGTACAGTGCTGTTTGTTGTGTGTGTTTTTGACATCTCTGCTTCTTTAATTTGTGATCATCTAGTACTATGACAGATATTATTTTTAACAACTAGAGCCAGGGGAATGGAGAAGAAGAATAAAAAGAGAAAATGCTCTTTTGGTCTCTTCAATATTTTGGCTAGGTTGGGGCAAACCTTCAATTCTTAGCCAAGTTCTTTAAAACTGCCTTAGTCTTGAAATCTTGTGTTTTGAGCCTATAGATTAGCCAGAAGTGAAAGCTTAGTGCATTTTAATGTCTTTTCTGATCATATATCCTGTCTAACACATGACATGCATGTTTCTTTGTAGTTTCTATGTTATACATCTGATGTTTTACAAAGCCATTTTTCCCCCAAAACTACTCTCTCCCTAGGTTTTCCTCTCACACTAACAGTCTATTTTTTGCCTCAATTATATTCCCCCATCCAGGTTGCAACCATTTCTTAACTTACTTTTCAGTCAATTCAAGGAATTTTATCTGCCCAGCCACTATTTCACTGAGGGAGTTCTCAGCTAACACAAAAATAAGTAACTTGCATTAAATTTTTAACAATACCATAGATGGATCAACACAGATAAATACAAATCATTTGACAATGATCTGTACTTCACCCTCCCAAATTTGGTACTCTCCAAGGAAATATGGCTCCCATCTTCAAGACAATATAAGATAAAGCATCAGGAAGTTCTCCTGACAATATCTAAATTGCCTTGATTTTATTCAGTCAGTTTCATTGCTATACACAATTGATATTTCAGTGTTCTGAAGAAGTGATTCTAAATAGATTTTCTTGATTTTTTTATGCCAGGAGAGGCTCTTAAAACACTCCAAATTTGCTAATTTCCCAGATATTACTCCTTAAAACTAGGTGTGTTTTCTATATAGCATCCAACAATTAGTTAAAAATAAAATAAAAGTTACCATCAAATGATATCAAACATGTAAAAATGAATCTAATGGATACTGTACACAATTTATTCATGAGTACTAGGATATACCATGGTGAAAACTTAAAGAAAACCTGAATATGAAGAGATAGATCTAATTCATATATAAGAAAACTCTACATTTAAAAGATATTAATACTTATCAAAATATCTACTCAGTACAATGAAATATGAATAAAATACCATTAGTTTTTCTTTATATGTTTTTAATTTATTTTTAAAAATTAGTTATTCTTAAAAGTTATGTAATAAAATCAAAGATTCAAAAACCTAGACAATTTTGAAGAATACTTAAGTAGACTAATTTGCACTGACAGAATTAATGATTTCTACAGAGCAACAGTAATTAAGTCATATGGTATTGGTGAAAAGACAGAAAATAGACCAAGATAAAGGAATAACGATTGCATATATGCATCCACATATATACTTTGCCCTCATTTATACAAGATAGCAAGCCAATTCAAAGGACAAAGTAATGGTCCCTTCAATAAAAGGTACTGGAAAAAGTTGATACCTATATTGAAAAAAATATTTTTCCCTACTTCCCAAATTCTTAAACATTAATATGCAGTGGAAGACAGGAAATATTTTTGCATTTTGATTAGGGTAATATAACAAACAAACAAAAAAACAAACATGAGAAGTAAACAAGGGTCCTAGAAAGGTTTTCCTGCCTTGGAATAGGCAGGAATTTATGAATCATGTTGATAAAGGTACTACCCATAAGGTGAAAACAAATGAAATTATACTTCACAAAATGGTGAATTTCTGTTCATTGACTGACACCATTAATTGAGATGAAAAGAAAGTCATAAATTAGATCAGAATTAATTAAAAATCACATATTAGGACTGATTTTTATGCAGGATATGAACAACTCCTATGACAAATCCAATATTTAAATCAACTAGAGTGGAAAAACCATTTCCTAAAGAGATTTTCTAATTCCCTGAAAAGCTTATGAAAATGTTCTCATCATTAATAATCTTATCTTCGAAAGGAACATTGAAACTGTGTGATACCATTACACATCTATTAGATTTGCTAAAGTTTTAAGGAATCTGTGTATACATTTTGACATATATATGATGGAGATGGAATTCTGGTACAAAAAGGGTTGGAGTGTGAAATGTTGGCCTCACTTTAGAAACAACTTGTTAGTACCTACTCTGTCAAAACATACATGTGCTTCGTGATCTTGCAGTTTATTTTCCATAAACAAAAGAGAAACGTGTGTTGCTGAGGAACAAAAAAGACATGCACAACTGTAATGGTTTGGCAGTTTTATGTAATTATGAATTCCAAAAATATAAATTGAGTCATGCTTCTAGACTGATCTCTTAATCTGGGTGTGATTGGGTTGTGATTAGGGCATTAACTGTGACATCCCTGGGACCTTGAGCCCCACCCCTTGGTGGGTGTGGTCTCAAGTATAAAAGGGAAAACAAAGGACAGAGATTTGAGAAGCAGATTTTTGAGATGCAGTTCTGATGTTGCAGAGGGCTGTTTGCCTGACAGTTTACAGCTGAACTTTTGGAAGAAGTGCTAAGCCCAGAAAGAAACAGCCCTGGTAGGACAGGAACCCAAAGGCCTGAGCCCTAGCAGATGTTGGCAGCTGTCTTGCTCCAACATGTGGGCTTTGGTGAGGGAAAAAACTTATGCTTTGTGGCCTGGTAAATGTATGCATATACCCCAAATAAATACCCTTTAGAAAGACCAACCAATTTTAGGTATATTTTGCAAAGGGACCTCTTTGGCTGACTAATACAAAATTTGGTACCGGGAGTGGGGTAGTGTTTTTCACAATTACCAAAATGTTGGAACAGCTTTATGAATGGTTAAGGGGTATTTTTGGAGGAATTGTGAAATACTTGATGGAAAAGTTCTAGATCAATTTAAGGAGACTGTTGATAGTAATATGGACACTAAAGAGACTTTCTATGATGCCTTAGAAGTTAATAATGAAACTATTATTGGAAACTGGAGGAAAGCCGATCTGTGTTTTGAAGTTGCAGGAACTTACCAAGATTAACTCCTGGTGTTACATGGAAGACAGAATTTGAAAATGGTGAACCTGAGCATTTAGCTGAAGTACTTTCCAAAGTAAACCTGGAGAATGTGGCTTGGCTTCTCATTGTAGCTTATAGCAAAATACTAGATGAAAGAAATACACTAAGGAATGAAGTTTTGTGCACAAAGAAAGCAGAAAATGATTCTGGAACTTCCAAGTTTCTGGAAATCAAGTTTCCAAATCAATGTGCCCCATTTGAAGATTTAGCTAAACTTGGAAATTGTAAATCAAAATTGAAGATGCAGTTATCTAAGAAAGACTTGTGGAAAATCTTACTGTCTGATGGCTTGGACCCCAGCTTCCTGCATGCTAAACCAATAAAGTTTTTGAGAGAGCTGTATGAACAAAACCACTGTTCATATGGACTAAAAAGGACATGGAAAGGAGACATTGAAAGAGAAAGAGCTTTAAGGAGAAAACCATGGAAGCTGAGATCTGGAATTAAGACATCACCTTGGGTGAAGGGAGCATCTCCACCCATGTGTCCAGAGAGGGTGAGTTTTCCTGGGAGGTTGAAGAGGGTGGATGTTTCCACCTGATGTTCTGGGAGAGTTTTGCCTCCCCAGGGTGCAGACAGGGTGAGTTTACCCCAACAGTTGAAGAGGGTGGATGTTCCCAACCAGTGTTCAGGAAGAGTCTTGCTGCCCCAGGTACAGGGAGGGTGGAGCATATTCCTCAAAGATTAGGGTGGTTAATGTCAGCACCCCATAGGTCTGAGAGGGGTGCTTCTGTTCCTCATGGATTAGGGAAAGCCAGGTTGTCAACTTGTTGCTCTGAGAAAGTTGAGCCTGTATGCCAAAGGTTAGGGGAAATGTTATCTTCACCTCACTGTACTAGGGGTGCTAGGGGTCTAGCCCAAAATTAGAGTAAGGTGGGGCAATCACCCCAACCCTCTTGGAGGGTGAGGTCTGTAGCTTGGTCCACACACAGGTGCTTGATGAGGGTGGAATAAAGAAAATGGCTATTGGGCCACCCATGTGGCCCCAAGGAGAAGGAACCATCATCTTAAGAATGACTCTCAGACTTTGAAATGGAATGGAGGATGCCCTGCAGTTTGGTGAACTGTAAAAGATCCATGATTCATGTTTAACATCTCAGTTTCTCCTTATGATAATGTAAATATGTAAATGTTTATTCTTTGTCTTTCCTTTAGTTAAATTGTTTTGTAAGCTTCCAAGTTCTACAGCTAGAAAGGATTTTCCCTGCAGACAAACTGTATTTCTTTGAACTAATTATGATGTTTTTTTACTTGCAATTGTTACTGATTTAAGGTTTTTTGAACATTGTAATGTATTTTTGGAATTCAGAGGGTGGAGTGTAATGGTTTGAGAGTTTTATGTAATTATGAATTCCAAAAATATAAATTGAATTATGCTTCTAGACTGATCTCTTAATGTGGGCATGATTGGGTTGTGATTGGGGCATTAACTGCCATGTCATTGGGACATTGAGCCCCACCTTTCAGTGGGTGTGGTCTCAAGTATAAAAGGCAAGACATAAGACAGAGATTTGAGAAGCAGATTTTTGAGAAGCAGTTCTGATATTGGAGAGGAGTGCTCCAGGAGAAGACAAGTGAGCCATTTGCTTGATAGTCTAAAGCTGGCCTTGTGGAGAGATGCAAAGCATTGAGAGCCTCATGGTCTACAGCTGAATTTGTGGAGGAAACAGAAGTTAAGCCCAGAAAGAAATGCAACCCTGCAAAAGAGGAACCCGGAAGCCTGAACCCTGGAAATGTCGACAGTTGTCTTGCTCCAACACATGGACTTTGGTGAGGGAAGAAACGTATGCTTTGTGGCCTGGTAAATGTAAGCTTCTACCCCAAAATAATATCCTTTATAAAGACCAACCAATTATTGGTATACTTGCAAAGGCTCCTCTTTGGCTGACTAATACAACAGCCAATTATATAGGAGATTTATTTTACTAATAGCCAAAATCTGGTAATGACCAAAATAATCATTATAAGGAAAATGGATAAATAACAAGAAAATTGCTAAGATAGGTAAATACTCCTAGCAAGAAATATAAAACCAGTGATACAATAAATGGAATAATCTGATTGACATATGGTGAGCAAATGCAATCAGGTTTAAAAAGAACATACTTTTAATTTTCTTTACATACAGTAAGATTAATAATAGAAATCAACAAAGAAAGTCAAAATAATATCTTCATCATGGGGATATTGAAGCCTATGTACAAGTGAAGATCTATTCAGGTGAAGAAAAGCAGAGAAAAATGGAATTCCATCAACTATATACTATGAGAAATGTTAACAGAACTTCTTGAGATTAAATGAAAATCATTCCAGATTAAATGACTAGATGTAACAAGGAATGGCATGCACTGGGAAGAT
Source organism: Chaetophractus vellerosus (assembly GCA_004027955.1). Lineage (NCBI taxonomy): Eukaryota > Metazoa > Chordata > Mammalia > Cingulata > Chlamyphoridae > Chaetophractus > Chaetophractus vellerosus. The sequence continues at coordinate 8,960 of PVKH010021960.1, forward strand.
TATATGCATCCGGAATGTTGTGAAAATAGTAATTTAAGGCAGACATGGATGAAGAAAACTGAAATCTTTGGATAATAGCTAAAAATGAGATATATTGTTTATAACTAAATGTCATCTAGAGGAGAAACATTAATAAAATAAAATATGTTTCATTCATCCATTGGGAAAAATAAGGCAAAAAACAAATGGAGCAAATATCAAAGAAAAAACATATTGAGAGAGATTTGTGGGAAGATGGAGATGAACTAACAGGCAGAAATGAATGCTCTCACAAAAACAACAGAGAAAGAGCCAAAAACTGTAAAAGGGACCTGCTTTGGGGATCAGCAGACCAGTATAGTGCTACACAACTTCCATGAGGGTGAGGGACAAAGAAAAGAAGAAGCTGGAAACATAAACATGAGTGTTTCAGTTTGATGTAATTATGAATTCCAAAATTCGATATTGAATCATGCTTGTAAACTGATCTGTTCATCTGGGCATGATTGGGTTATGATTAGGGCATTGACTGGGACACATAAGTAGTGTGTTGGGCCCCACCCCTTGGTGGGTGTAGTCTCAAGTATAAAAGGCAAGGCAAAAGACAGAGGGAGCAGATTTTGTGAAGCAGATTTGAGAAGCAGATTTGAGAAGTAGTTCTGATGTTGAAGAGGATGCCCCAGGAGAAGACAAGTGAGCTGTTCACCTGATAGTCTACAGCTGCAGTCCTGGGAAGAGAGGAACCCAAAAAGCCTGAACCTAAGCAAATGTCAGCAGCTGTCTTGCTCCAACACATAGGCTTTGGTGAGGGAAGAAACTTATGCTTTGTGGCCTGGTAACTGTAAGCTTCTACCCCAAATAAATACACTTTATAAATACCAATCAAATATTGGTGTATTTGCAAAGGCATCCCTTTGGCTGACTAATACAATGAGTTACCAAGTCCCCATTGCAGTCAGGAAGGGCTCTCCTCACCCACCCCCAAGATATTAATCTGAGGTAAAACACCTGGCTCACAGTAGCTAACTTGGAGGGGAACAGGCATCTGCCTCTCTGTCAGCTATTTAAAGGGAAAAGGGAGGGTTAGATCAGGGTGCTTTTCCTCAATGAATTTGGCCAGCAGAGCCTGCTTTGATTCTCTGATCTGAAGATTCAACACAGGAACACAGGAAAGCAGAGACTGAAACACCTCCTGGAAAGATGCATTGACTAGTACCATATGCTGGTGAGGCTGGAAACTGCATGGACAAGAACTGCACTCTCTAACCAAATCGTGGGATAAAATCTGTGCCATACTAGTGAGTCCCTGGCCCAAATTTGAAAACTTAACCTGGGCAACTTTAAAGACTGAGAATAACTTGAACCAAATATCAAAGGAGAACTGTGGGGAAAAAAATAGGCAAGAGAGAGGGAAATTAATAACAACTCAAAACACACAAACATTCATATAATTGGTGTATCAGAAAGAGAAAAGAATGGAAAAAGGGCAGAAAGGATATTGAGGAAATAATGACCAAAAACTTACCAAACCTTATGAAGGACATAAATATCAATATACAAGAGGGACAATGTACCCCAAAGAGAATAATTCTGAATATAGCTAGCCCAAGGCACCTACTATTCAGAATGACAAATAACAGAAATAGAGAGTTCTGAAAGTAGCAAGAGAAAAGCAAATCATCAAATACAAGGGAACCTCCATAAGATGAAGTGCTGTCCTCTCAACAGAAACCATGGCAGAGGGAAGAAAGTGGTATGATGTATTTAAGGTACTGAAAGAGAAATTATGTATCCAGCCAAGAATTATGTATCCAACAAAGCTGTCCTTCAAAAATAAGGATGAGTTCAAATTCTTCATAATACTGAGAGAATATGTTATCAATATACAAGATTTGCAATAGATATTAAAAGAGGTACTGCAGTCTGAAAGGAAAAAACAAGGACAAGAGATGTGTAGAAGAGTTTAGAAATGAAGATTACTAAGAAGGGTAAACTAAAGGATGAGTAGACAGGCAATAAAACAAGATGACAATGGAGATCCAAAGGACAAAATGGATGAAGCTATTCAAAGATTTCAGGTAGCCCTTCACATCTATCCAATGATCCCTGAAATATGGAACGAAGACACTTTTAAGGCAAGAACAATTGAGGATCAGCAGAAATTGGCACAGAGGATTAAAAAGAGTAAATCATCAGCCAAAGTAGCAGATTTTTCACCAGTCAATTCCTGACTATGACGTTGAAAGTGACAAGATTGTTGCTGTTTGTGCAGGTATTGCTGAGAAACAGAAGATAGCTCCAACAAATAAAACAATTATTTTTTTCTGCTTCTGGTACTGTAGGAACTGTAACTGAGAAGGAAGATGGTGCTCCAACACCAGAAAGCTCTGTTTTTATCAAAGTCCATTGAATGTAAATGCATAGCATGAATTATTTGAATCTGCCTTTTTTGATTATCATTGAAAGTTTTAGACATAGGGACATTTATTCTGGAGAAACAGGACAAAACTCCTGTTTGTATGATAAGTTTTTCAGATGAAGCATATAAATCTAAATGGTAGCATTATTGTATAGTGTTTGGACTATGCTTTGATATGTTATGCTTTATACTTAAGATTAGAATTCTGAGAAAAATGTTTTTGATGTATACATTTAATTTAAACCAAATATATGGATGTGTACATTTTAAAGGCCCAACTTGAAATGCAAGGTCTTAATAGTAAACAACTTGGTCAATGTTATTAAAATGTTGACTCATTGACTTTTATTTTATGTGAATGCTTTCTCTTCTAAAAATATGCTCCTGCTACTATTCATTCTGTTTTCCTTGCCTCTGTAGAGTCGGTGTGTTACATGGCTTAAATGCTTTTAATATTCAGATTGATTCAAAGTTGTTACATGTGGAATCTTTGAAAGTTCAGCCAAATTGCATGCAAATGTGAAAATTCTGAAGCTTCTTTTAATTCTGAGTTATGCTTAAGATTTTGGCTTTATAGAAGTTGTAACAATGGTTCTTGCCTCCTTCAGTATTTGTTAGATGTGTGAAGTATTGATAAATGTCACAATGATGGTTTAATTTTTGAGGTTATTACTGTAGGTAAGATAGTCCTTCCAACAAGTGTGTCATTTTTAAAATGTGGATATGTAAATGTATGGTTTTTAAGATATATCATAATAAATTGTACTGCTACATTTAAATAAATAAGGGATGAGGTGGGAGAAGGGGGTGGTACATGGAAACCCCTCATACTTTCAATGTAAATTTTTTGTGCTCTAAAACCTCTTTAAAAATAAATTTTATTATATTAAAAAATTGAGGTGGCATTGAAATATGTACCCCAGAAAGTCAAGTTCATAATCTTAAACTTAGTCCATTCCTATAGGTGTGAAGCCATTGTAAATAGGAAATTTTGATGTTGTTAAAGTGTGGCTCAACAGAATCAGGGTGGATTGTCATCCTAATATGGAAGGTCTTATAGAGAATAAAGAAAGAAAAGCTGTGACAAGCAACCAGAAGTTGGAAACCAATGGTATCTAGAAGAGAAAGGAGAAAACATTTCCATATGATTTGCACTGTGATGGAAAAGCCAAGGAATCCCAAAGGTTTCTAGAAATCCTTCTAATGTCTGAAACCATGAAACAATACATCCCTGTTGTTAAGCCAACCCATTGTATGGTATTTGCTTTAGCATCTAGGAAACTAAAACAAACATCATAGCAAACATAAGCTCAACATGATAGAGTAATTATATTTAATAAAAACAACTAAAAAATTCAACTCAAAGAAAAGAATTATCAGAATGGTTATAAATATATGATGTAAACATATGTTGTTAAAAAAAGGAACATGTATGTTGAAAATAAAATGTAAAAAAATGTGGAAAAATATAAATAATGTGAACACAAGCCAAAAGACATCTGGTGTGTGATGGTACAACTCAGTGATGAAAATGAGATCCACTGTGTATACACTTTGAATGAACTGTGCAAGGCATGGGACTGTATAACACAGTGAATCTAATGGTGGAATATGGCCTGTGGTTAACTGAGCAACTAAGAGAACATTCTCTCATGAACTATAACAAATATATAATACTGATAATGCAAGATGTTAATAATAGGGTGGATTGGAGGAAAAATTCATCAAATATAAGATAAGAAAGATATTTAGTAATAATATCTTGCTTATGCTCTTAAATAATTTGTAAAAATTGCTTCACAACAATTCCAAGTGTTGGTGGTGGGGTGATGTATGCGAGTCCTGTATGATGTCATGCATGTTTGTTTATAAGTTCACAACTTTTACTGTATCCTTATTGCTTATGTGTTCATGTATGAGTAATTTAATACAATAAAATATTTTAAAAGAAAAATAAAAATTTAAAAAAGACCTCCTGTGTGGCTGAATGATCATATTATTTTTAGAACTTGTAGGCCTCAAGGCAAGAAGTATAACAAAATGCTAAGACAAATTTTGCAGTAAGATAAATGGTTCAATGCAATAGAAACACGTAGCAATTACAAATTTGTATGTGCCTGCTAATATTTCTTAAAATATATATTACACTAAATGACATAACCAAAAGAGAATTTTTAAACACTTAAAAATAATAGTTTATATGAATAACTAAAATTTAATTAGTATATACAACATGATGAAAAATGTTTAGATTTGAACAGCACAAATGAATAATATGTCCAAATTAACACCTATACAGTGTCATGCCTAAGGGATTAGGATATACATTATTTTCAAGTATGTGTTGCAGTTTATCAAAGATCATATGCTGCATGAAAATTAAGCATATATGGATAAGAAAATCACTGGGACCCTAACCCCCTCAGCAGGAATTCACAGCTTTAGGAAAACAAACTTCAGTCTCCAGTCTCCCTTTCTCCTCTCCTCCCCTTTCTTCCATGGAATCAGTGTAATTAGCAAGATAAGCACTCCCAGCCTGCCCCCTTTAAAATAAAATTTACAACTCTAAACAAAGAATGGCTCTTCCTCCCTAATAGCCCTGAGCTCCATAAAGATAAGCTAACCTAGCTCTTTGCTTTTGTCACCCTAACTGCCTGCTTGCTTAAGGAATTTGCCCACTTGAAGGCAGAAAAAGGAAGATGAAGAGTGTGTGTGCTGAACCTGAAAATGGGGGCAAATTATGGGAACTGAAAACAGTTCCTTGAACCAAGGTCTTGGAACTGAAAACACTTCCTTGAACTAAGGTCTGGGAACTGAAAACAGTTCCTTGGACTAAACAAGCACAGAGAGTAACTGATT
>PVKH010021961.1:0-14213 GCA_004027955.1 Chaetophractus vellerosus
TATATACATGTACAAATAGTTAAAATATCACCTTCATTTCTAATACCTTGAGACAATCAATATTAATGTTTTATTTTATGAATTTGAGAATTTTTCTAGGAAATCATATTTTAATGAGCAAAGGATAATATGCTTTATGCTGTAACATGTTTTCCCCCTAAATAATATTATTGAGAATGCCATGATATGTTTAATAATTATACCTGTACAATCATTATAATAGTCTTTGAATATTCAGCTTATTTAATCAAATTACTTTTGTTAGTATACATATGTGCATTACTGTAATGGCCATACCTGTATACACGATAAATTCACAGCAGTAGAATTGCTAATTCATGGAGAATGGACATTCAAAATCTTTTGCTATATATACTTTCATGTATTCTACAATGTTTAATCTTAGTTCATTTCTAAGTCTCAATTTAAGCCTTGTGATATTTCACAGCTATTTTAATTTGGACGAAGCTGATTCTTGTAATTGACCACACTTTTATACATTTCACCCATTCATTTTTTAAGTCCTTTGAATAATATTTTTGAGCCCCAATATATAACTAGCAGTGTCCTAGGTCCTGTATATCTAGCCACACACAAAAAAAATTAATATAAACTCTCATAGAACTTAGATGGCGCAAAGGGAGAAACAACAAAGGAAAAGCATAAGCTAATATTGATAAGTGCAAAAGAGGATAATGTAGCATGGAAGGGAACTTCTTGGTTTGGGTATGGTTGTTGAAATTTTACATAAATTGGTCAGAGAAAACACAAAGAGATGACAGATGATCAGAGACCTGCAAGGTCTGGTGGCTTGATCTCGGATGATAATGACAGAGATGGTGAGAAGTCTTTAGGTTTTTATATTTTTGAAGGTAGAAGTAATGAGATTTGTTGAAAGGCTGACAAGGATATGAGGCATGAAAGAGAGTTGTTAAGGATAACTCCAAGTTTCTTCACCTGAGCAAATGGAAAAATAGGTCACTGTTTACTTGATAAAGAAAAAGGTGGTCAGAGCAGGTATCGGGAGAGAAACTTGGAATTGACCATGTTAAATTCTAATGCCTGTTAGATATGTAATGGAAATATCTTCAAAGCAGTTAAATATATATGTCTTAATGTTGGTTGGGGGTAAGTAATCCAGACCAAGAATATAGAGTTAATGATATTTATTATACCAATGATGATTAAAATCACAAGCCTGGATAAAAACACAGAGAAGGGAAAGAATAGGAGTAAGGATTGAGTCTCCAACATTTAGAGGTTGGAGAAAGATTGAAGGTGACTGAGAAATTGCAAAGTGAAGTACTGTAGCCAGCAGAGTGTGGCATTCTAGAAGCCTAGTAAAGACAGCGTTTTATAAAGGAGGGAGTGATCAAAGGGGTCCAGTGCTGCCAAAACTCAAGTAGGATGAAAATTAAAGCTTGACTACTGAATCCAGTATCACAGTGACATTGATAAGCAGATTAATTGTGGCAATGAAGGCAAAAGCTTGATGAGAATCCACCCAGGAGAGAAGGGCAGAAGAGAAATTGGAGAATAGTGAGCATATTTTCCCTGAGAAAATCCTCAAGGAGATATTCTGTAGATAGGACTAGAAGAAAAGAGTAGTGCCTGGGCCAAGGAATGTGAATTTAAGTGATGGTAGTTTTAAGATGGGAAAGAATTCATGATATTTGTGTGGTGGTGGGCATAATCAGGTATGAGACAAATTGATGACATAGGAGAGAGAGGAGAGAATTAGAGCTGTTTACTTGATCAAAAGAGATGCTTTGGGATCTCATTTAGAAATGGAGGGCTTGACCTTAAATAACAAAACCAGTTTCCCATGAAAACAATAAAGAATGCAGAAATAAAAGCAAAATGTCAGGAAGTGGAAGATGTGGTAGTTGGTGCTTGCAGAAAAATTTTCCTCATTACTTCTCATTAATTTAAAGTGAAACCAGTCAGCATGTGTTCATATGCACACATGATTCTGGACATGTTCTGCTAGCTGTGTTTGTTCAGGTAAGGAATAGGGCAAATATTTAAGTGAATTAAGTTTGATATTTTTCTCAGACAAGTGCAGTGGGAGGTGTATGGAATCAAAAGTTTTGAGTGTATAAGAAGGGTGTGAAGAAATGACAGATCAAAAAAAAAAAGAAAAGAAAAGAAATCTGGATGAAGAAGAGAGTGGGAAAATGAGGAAGATAAAGAACAGTGCAATGTTGATAAGATCAATGTATGGCAGCTGCCAATGAAGTAGAACAAAATGGAATGAGCCGAAAGTAGAATTTTTAAAACTGAGAATTTGGAAGACTTGACTTGTTTCTTCAATAACCATGAGAGGAAATGGTTAAGTTGTAGTGCTTACATGGTCACTGGAAAAAAGATCAAAGTTCAAGTAACTGAACGGGTATTAGAAGGAAGGATCATCTATATGGATATGAAAATACTTGATAATTAATGGCAGGAATGTTGTTGAAGACAGTTAAAATATTATCCAGGAATAAGAATCTTCAAGACATAAATGAAAGTGACATGTGTGGAGAGAGTTGCTACACCATGAGCCATGGGAACACAAGCTCAGACACAAAGAAATTTTCAGCAGGTTACTACTTTATTACTTGCACAACACAAAGGGTCCAAAAAAGCAGGGGAAGAGATCCCATTGTGGCTGGTCCCCCAGAGAGGGCAACTGCTTGGGGGTCAGGTTCAGTGGACCCCATTTTCCCTAAGAGAAGAGGGTCAAATCTTAGGAGAGAGGGAGAGAAAAGAGTCATGACTTGAAAGGACAGCAGGGTATGCAATATTTCAAAGCAAAGGCAGGTTTTAGTCAAAGCAAGAACTTGGAAAGGTACATCAGAGAAGAGTGTGAAGTTAGCATTTGCTAATGAGTTACTGAAAGTGCAGGAAAGACTTTGATGATTTGGGGAGGAGTTACAATAGAGTTAGAAAAGGAGATGTACAGAGCCTTATATATAGTATAAGGATAAGAATCTTGGGGCTGGAGGATTACTGGGGAATTCTAGATTTTTGTGGGGACCAGAAAGTTCAATTCAATTTTTTTAGGGCCTACTAGGTGTCAGACACACTTCTCATTCATGAGAAAAGTGAAAAAAATTCCTGCTTTAAAAAGCTTATATCCCCAGGACAAAAGATATAATGAGTTAAGACTTAATGGTCACAGGGCTGAAAGGATCATGAGGCTGAGAGTGTTGGGAAGGGAGAGATAAGGTCAACCACAGATTTTTGGACCAATCTGGGGCAGAGCCTGAGAAAGTCCATGGCTTAATTTAAGTTTCTTTGAAGTCTTATGTTTTATCTCTAGCAAAAAAGCAAGTTTTTCATCACAGTCCATAATATCTTCAATATAAAAATTATATTAAATGTATTAACATTGACAGCATTTCAGGAAGATTTGACATATTGAACCTATGATGAATATATTAGTGTCTGGTTTCTTTCTTGTCACATAAATTTTTTGTACATTTAAAAATTTATTAAAGTATATCCTTCATATATTAATAAACAAACAATGTGTGTATAATAAAATTTGTGAACTTACAAAAAAAAAACATGCATAACATCATACAGCGCTCTCATACCTCACCCCACCACCAATAACTTGCATTGTTGTAAAACAGCTTAACAGCTTTAATAAATGTTGAAAGAACATCCCCAAAATATTACTACTAACCAAAGTATCTTATAGTTGGTGTATTTTTCCCCCAGCTTACCCTATTATTGTTTATATCATTCATACATGAACATACCTAAGCAATAAGTGTATAGTAAAAGTTGTGAACTTATAAAACAAACATGCATAACATCATACGTCAACCCACCACAAATACCTTGCATTGTTGTGAGACATTTGTTACAAATTATGAAAGAGTATTGTCAAAATCTTTAAACTAACTATAATCCATATCTTACATTTGGTGTATTTTTTCCCAACCCACCCTACTATTATTTTTAAAATATATTTTTATTACAGAAGTTGTGAGCTTAGAAAACAATCATGCACATGTGTAGAATTCCCATACAACACCTCTTCATCAACACACCACACTGTGGCAGAACATTTGTTACAGATTTGAGATATCATCATCAGACTATTATCACCAACCATGGTTCACAGCGTACGTTTGGCACACTTTTTCATTACTCCCCTATTATCAACCAGGTGTATCTTTGGCGTAGATGCATGAATATTACAGTGTTGCTGTTAACCACAACCCATAGGCACTGCAGTTGTATTTTTCCCATGCTTCTCCACATTCTCACCACCCTGCAACAGTGGCATACATATGCTTAAGCTCACAGAAGGGCACTCTTGCATCTCTACCATCAACCACAATTCTCATGCACCTCTGGATTCACTGTGTTATTCAGTCCCTAGATTATTTTCAATCGACATTTACATTCCTAGACTACCTTTTCCAGCCACATTCCTATCTATAAATTAGCTGTTACTCACTATAATGTATTACCATCAACTCCATACATTTCCACACTTTTAAAGTAAAGTTAAATAAAATATCTACATACATTAAGCATCTGTAGTCCTTCTCAGTCTTCCTCTTATCTCCTTTAAGAAACCACCACCTACCACCAGGTCTTGAAGATGTTTTCCTACATTTTCTTCTAGAAGCTTTATAGTTCTTGCTTTTATATTTAGGTCTTTGATCCATTTTGAGTTAGTTTTTGTATAAGGTATGAGATGGGGGTCATCTTTCTTTCTTTTGGCTCTGGATATCCAGTTCTCCCAGCACCATTTGTTGAATGGACTGTTCTGCCCGAGCTGAGTGGGTTTGAAAGTCTTGTCAAAACTCACTTGACAATAGATGTGAGGGATTGCTTCAGAAGGATCAGTTTGGTTCCATTGATCTATGTGTCTATCTTTATGACAGTATCGTGATGTTTTTACCATTGTAGTTAGGAAAGATGATTTAAAGTCCAGAAGTGAGAGTCTTCCAAATTTACTTTTCCTTTTTAAGATGTTTCTGGCTATTCGGGATCCCTTAACCTTTCAAATAAATTTGATAATTCTGCTTTCCATTTGTTTAAAAAATCCTGGTGGACTGTCACAGGTTGTGTGGAGTCAACTAGTGGGTGACTAAGACCCTAAAATTACAGCTTTTTTGCAATCCTGTGACTGTGCCTGGCGGCTCTGTGGCATTCACCATGCCAGAAAATAAATATATTGAGTTACACCAAGCACTTTGGATGCCATTTGGATTGCCATGAGAAAAAGAGAAAGAAAGAAAATTGAGAGGCTCATGAATGTTCAAAGAAGTAAAAAATGATGATTTGCTTGAAGGCTAAGCTTTTCCATAAATAGAAACATGCTGTGAAATTACAAATGAAAAAGACTATCAAAATGCATGAAAAGAGAAACACCAGACAAAAGAATGATGAGAAGACTCCACAGGGTGCAGTACCTGCCTATCTGCTGGACAGAGAGGGACAGAACTGAGCTAAAGTACTTTCCAATATGATTAAACAAAAATGAAAAGACAAAGCAGGAAAATGGGAAGTTCCTCTGCCCAAGTTTGTGCCCAGGGAGAAACAGAAGTATTAAAAGTTATTCAGGGGCCGGCTGTAGCTCAATTGGTAGGGTGCCGGTTTACCACACGGGAGGCCCCAGGTTCGGTTCCCAGGGTCTCCTTGAGTGGGCAGACTGCCTAGAGAAGGCAAGCCGCCATGGGCAGGGCAAAGCCGCTGCAGGAAGAGCAAAGCTGCCGCGGGCAGGGCAAAGCCACCACAGGCAGGGCAAGCTGCCATGGGCAGGGCAAGCCCCCACGAGCAGGGCAAGCCGCCCACGAGCAGGCAAGGCGGCCACATGGTGAGCTGACTCGGCAGGTCACCGCAATGGGGGGGAGACAAGCAGACACAGAAGAATGCAAAAATGAACACAGCAAGAACAAGCAGAAAGGGGGGGATATATAATAAAAATAAAATTTAAAAAAAATTTATTCAAATAGGAAAGAGAAAGGAAAAAGCATGGGAGAGGATGGTTACCAAAGTTTGTTTTGTTAGAGATGGCTTTACACGAAAACCATCTAAATATGAAAGATTCATTAGGCCAATGGGCTTACTTTTCAAGAAGGTTCTTGTAACATATCCTGAATTCAAGGCCACTTTTTGCCTGCCAATACTTGGAGTGAAGAAGAATCCCTCATCTCCACTTTATACAACCTTGGGTGTTATTACCAAAGGACCGTCACTGAAGTGAATGTGAGTGAGCTGGGCCTTGTGACACAAGGAGGCAAAGCTATTTGGGGGAAATATGCCCAGGTTACCAACAATCCTGAAAATGTTGCATGTATAAATGCAGTCTTATTGGTTTGATGACAGTTTCATACAAATAACTCCTTAAAATTGTTGAATACAACATACCAATCAGGAAAACCACCATTACTGTAATATTTCTGAATACTACCAAACAGCCTTACATAGCTGCAGTAATCAAGGAAACTATTATGTTGTTTAAGAAAAAAACAAACAAACAAAGAAACCAAAACATTAAAATGGCCCAGTTATACAAATTGTTTATTTTTAGATCCATTTACAGTTAAGATGCTCAAAATATTGAGTGATTAAAAATTTTAAAAAAATCTCATACTTCATCAGCATCTGCACCGATGAGTACAGGTACTCAGCAAAACAAATCTATTATCATTACTGGAAAAACCACCAGTGCTAGTTTAAAACACCTTTTTTTCATACTTAAAATTTAGCACATTTTTAAATATGGGGCCTAAGCTAAGAGAATTTTGAGACCTTTTGTGAGAGTTCAGAAGAGCTCCTATTTAGATAAATATTTTCACCTTTGTGATTAATCCTTAGCGACTTTTTTATACCATAGGTCACTGATGTTCTCATCTCATTCATTATTTATAACAATATCTGCTTGGAACTATATATATTTAATTAAATAAGAAAAATATACCAAAATGTACTTTTAAAAAAATGCTGGTGGAATTTTTGTCAGAATTGCATTGAATCTATATATCAATTTGGGTAGAATTGACATCTTAATGATATCTAGTCTTCTAATCCATGAGCAAGCCATTATTTTTCTAATTCCTCCAACTTAGGAACTACAAGTGGGGTTCTTCTGGATGAAAAAAAATTAACTGTTATTCAACTAATGCAATAACTTAAAAGGAGAAAAATATTTATTTAGCCTGAAGAAAAATATCAGTATCAAATCAATAGGCAAGATTTTGCCTTATGCAGGAATACTTGAGGCAATTTCACCAATGTCAGAAATAAATTAAAAATTGACACTAAGACTAATAATTAAACTTTTTATAGGTGAAGCTTCAGTTCAATATATTGATTCTCTCAAAAATTAACCTATTAATATCACATAAATATAATCATTAGATGTGAAAGTAGTTTGAAAAATGTATGAGTGAATTTCCAAAACTGTTGTATAAAAATGCATATGTTTATATATTTAGCTTATATCTGCTTACTTTATAAAAGTGTTTTATTCCTCTTGATTCTCTCTATATTTCAAAGTATATAAAAATGTTAATGATACTACTTTTCTTCTTCTTTTTAACGGTTAACACTTATTTTTGTTTCATGCTTTAAGACTCCATGAAATGAGAACTCAAATCCAACCCATTTTTCTCTTATCTATGGTTTTAGTCATTTGTTATTAGCTATGTTGTTGATGATTGCCTTAACATGGATAATTTTATCAAGTTATAATACAATGATGATGATTATGATGATAAAACTAATATTTATGTGTCATATACCAAGGTAATATTTTACATGCATTATCTCACCTCATCTTCCAACAACTCTATGAGAAAATCCAGACACTAAGAATTTTGATGATTAAGGGTACTTGGCTAGTCAATGGTGGGGACAGAATTCAAACTTAGCCTGTATGAATACAAATATTTCATGATCTTGTAACTATGCTATTTATTTAATAATTTCATTAAAAGTCTAAAAGCCCATTCACCAGAGAAACAATTCCAAAAGCAGATATATTTAAGTTCACTAAGATATTAATGATTCAAAACTCATGTATTAAAAAGGAAAATACCATATAATTTTAAAACAAGATCAAGATAGTAGTTGAACTTTCCTTCTTTCCTTCACTACTTCTTTGTGCTTCTCAGTTTCATCTCTGTCTCATTTAAATTGCACTTCAACAAAATAGAATTGTAAACCTTTGGGGCACATGAAGTCTATAACCTCTGAGCTAACTTCATTGCCTTATCTGTGGGCCATTGTACATTTGACCACCACCCGTATTTTTGCTACACTATGTGGTCACTTAAAGTTCTGGGCTTATTTTATTTTGTGCAAAAGTTGTTCTAGAGTTCTATGTTTGCAAATAAGTCTTATTCTTTTTTGTTATTCTACTGATTTACTATTTTTTTTTCTGTATGACCAAAATGCCTTTATTTTCTGTTTAGAAAACAACTTAAAGAGTAAAATCCAACCACCTTTCCCAGGACACTAGTGGGCAGTTGAAAGAAATCAGCTGGGCTTTCTGTACCTTCCCTGATACACATTCTTTTTGTTGTCTGTTGATTATTTTTTAACTAGTTCCTGAACATTTGCACATGGGAGGCAATGTAGTGTCATCCATAATAGAGCAGTAGATCAGCATCAGGGATGGCCTAAAGCCAAAGCAAACACAGGCATTTGTCTTGGGTTATAGTACAAAAAGAACAGGAAAGCCAGTTTGCTTTCAAAAACAAAAATAAACCATGGAATATAGCCAGTTGTGACAGAGGTGAGATGAGACTGTGAATTTAGAATCTATGACAGTTGGAAGCTTTTTGTGGATCCCAGAAAATATCATGTTCTTGGAGCTAATCCATTCCTGTGGATATGGTACCCTTTGATTGGATTGGATTCAACTGGGCAGGTCTTTGATTGGGTTGCTTCAGTGAGGCGTGATCCAGGATGGGTCTTGGTCCTCTTGCTAGAGTTCTTTATAAACAGAGGACTGAAAGCACAGACACACATAGAGGAAAAGCTACAAAGACAAAAAGAAGTAACCCAGGAGCTCAAAGAGCAGCCAGAAGCTGAAGCCATGAGACCTGGAAGAGAAGCAGCTGCCTCCAAGTGATTTGCCACATGGAAAGAGGCCAGCAGCTGACCTTCAGTGAGACAACATCTCTGAGGATACCTTCATTTGGACATTTTCACAGCCTCAGAAACTGTAAACTTTTAACCTAATATATTCCCATTATAAAAGCCAACCCATTTCTGGTATATTGCTCCCAGCAGCTTTTAGCAAACTAAAACAGAGTCTGAGGGAACTGAGCTGCAAACACAATTACACTAATACCAGTTATGCTATTTTTCTGAAAGTAATTTAAATACTGATAAACTATAATTAAGTGGTATATTTTATTATTAATAAAGGTACCTACTTAAAGTAAATCTGTAAGGGAAGAGAATGTAATAGAATCATGAGACTTGTATAGTGAATATAGAAAGGTTAAGGCTCCAGCAGCAGCAGGGCCAGAGGCAATGACAAGGATCCAGTTGGCTAGCAGCCCCATGTTATGTGCACTACACTGTGGTACCATATGGCCTATTCCTTGTCTGCCTTGGCTGTTGACCAAGCTTATTACTTAGCTTTCCTATTAATTCTAGCTATGGTCCACCTGAAACCCTTCCCATAAAGTCCTTTTCTGTTTATTTTTTTCTATTATTTGTAACTGCAAACCATGACTGACATAGAAATTTGAGTGGTTTCTAAGAGCAGGCCCTGAGGGACATGGGGAATTGGGGGTTGGTTCTTTAGCATATTTGGAGTTGAAGACAGTGAACATACAAATTAGTATTAAAAGAAAGAAATGTGTCATTCCATGGCATGCAGTGGTGAAAGAGCTATCTAAAGCATTTTTATGGTCACCTGAAATAAAGTGCCTTTGAAAAAATGTCTTAGAGAGTCTAAGTGGCAATTGTCATAAACCAGTATGAGGGGCATGAGGAAAGTAATCTGCCCATTTCTATGCACTAGACATAGAAAAAGAAAAAGAAGTTCACTTTACTAAATTCTCAGCTCAAGACAAACATTGAAACCCAAGGTCTTCCTGGTTTCCTTTTACAGCATGGGTTCTTAACTTTTTTTGTTCCACAGATCACTTTGCTAGTCAGCTGAAATGAAAACTACTGTAATTTATTTATTGCACACATTCATAAGTGAAGGAAATGTTAGATTTCAGTTAGAGGTCAGAGAAAATAATGATAATAAGTTTATTTTTTTTCAGTTCAAGCTCATGGATCCCCTGAAATTTTTCCACAGACCCCTGATTAAGAACCCCTGTTTTACAGAGATCTAAAGGATCTCAGTAAATGAAGCATAAAATTTCCTCCAGGAGGTTGTCAAATTACAAAAATAATTTCCCAGCCTCATTAGATATCTTGTAGAGAAAATTAGGGAATTAGTGGAGAAAGAGTTGGACCTAATTACTGGAAACGGGATATATGGGAAATTAAAAAGTGTCCTGAAACTCAGTACAGCTTATCTCCTTTGTCTGAAGGATTGTTCTGCTGGCTTGATGACTCTGACAACCCTAGCTGATGGATTTATCTTGAAAAAAGAAACCATCTCTCCTAAGGCTTCTTACTCTCTACTCCTCCTTGTCCCCAGCTGATAAATCCAGATTCTAGAATTTAAGGAGGAACGTTAAATATAAGCAAACAAACAAAAAAACTCAGAAGGAGAATGCTTGTAACTCTAAAACAATGAAAATATTTAAGTAACTTGGCAAAATTCCACGACATGTAATTCAGCACAGATTCCGAAAATGCTAAATCAATAGACAAAAATTTAAAAAGTAATCTCAGGGATAAGCCAAATTTATAAATGATTTTTTTACTGTAACAGGGATAGAACCAAAACTCCAGTCATAAGGAAACAAAAGGTTGCCATTAGCAAGGCCAGGCATGGCAGCGGCCTCAGCTGTGGCAACCAGCAGTGGTGTTCTGAGCGTTATACTCTGGTGGTATCCCCTCCTCTCTGCTTTTCCGTTCCCAGGTCTTTCCTGAGCTCAGTTTCCCACCTCCCATTAATTCTGTGACTTACCTGATAATCTTTTGATAAATTCTTTCTTGGCATAGGTAAACCAGTGTTTCTGACTAGTATAATATGTACTCTATAGATTCCAATGCCGTTAATGACTTTCAGAATAACTGTGTGACATAAATATATTGCTTTATTATGAATAATAAAGTTTCTAATATGGCAACTGAGATGGATTTGGTATTTGCTAGTGGGTAAATGAATTCTAATTATTCTAATAATTGTTATAATTCTAATTATAGAGTATATCTTGCATAAAGTTTAATTTAAAAAAATCTTTCTATAGCCATTTTTAATCTCCCATCCTGGTATTATAAAATTAAGCACAGAATTTATTCACAGTTATAATTTTTATTTTTTCATAATAATACTCAATGGTTTTCAAAATCAGTGCCTATAGCTATTCCAAGGTACAGAACAGAAACCAACTCCTAACACCAGAGAAAATATGTTAAGTTATATGTGGTACCTTAGAAAAGATGTGGTTACTAATTTGTGCAATCCTTAATTTACAAGTTATACATTAAAGCATCCTGCAGCCACCTAAAGCTACCATGATTGTAATGTCAATCATAAATATCAATATAAAATTTCAATACAAGAAAATACACCTTCCAGTTTTGGCACAAATTAAAATAATGTTAATTTGACTATACTGTACTATAAAGTTTGAAGTTTTTGTTTTTAAAACTTCTTTATTGATAGGTTAACATATATTAACAAATACCTTTAAGTAATGATTTTTAGTTACTGTTATTTTAGCACTATCAACACCATTTCATTAATGTTAACACTTTGTTTCAAATTCTAAAAATCTACCTTATGTAATACTGCCCACCCTACCAAAACTTATCACATTACCCTGTTATATTTTCCATTCACTTTTATTATATTTCTTTAACTTGTTTAATTTCTGACTGTAACCCAGGAAACAATCTCCATTAAAGCTAGGACTTTGTCAGTCATTCTCACCTATAAAATCATCACCTAGAGAAATACCCAGAACATAACAGGTATTTAATAACCTCTAGTTCAATTTTCAGTGCCTTTGTTGCAAAGGAAAAATATACTCCAATTCTGAACTTATTAGCTCTATGACTTTTGATCATTGCTTTCCTTTCTGAGTCTCTATTTCTTCATAGGAAATGTAAAGATAATAATATTTCCTCCAGAGGATTATTACAACTATAAAAAAGATTGGCACATAAAAGTTGCTCAGCAAATGCTAATTGTTATCTTCTTTTAAACTATTGTATATCGATTCCATTATATTAGTTACACCTATTAGCACTAACAATGAATAATATAGAGGATAGAATTAACACTTAAAATGCATTAGATTAACAACTAAGTTTCTATGTTACTATTATTTAATATATATTCCAATTCCCTGACCTCTAGTTAATTGATTAACTAGATTTATTGACATAAATTCCCCCTAAAAAGCATACTAATTAATAGCCATGGTAAATTGAATGCTCATGATAACACTCTATTATGCCTTTGCACTTTTCTTCTGACAATCATGCTTACCAGAAGTCAGATTTATTGGTTTCTATATTGTTTGTACGAGTTGCCTTGTTCTTAGAATTATGAAAATAAGTTAAATATTAGATAAACAAGTGAAATAAAACCAATTTACAATAAATACAAAAAGAATGGTTGCCTCAATGAAATCTAAATCAATAACTTAGAATACTCTAAATAAAGATAAGCTGCTAAAAGTTCTGCTGTCAAATTTGGCATGTTACCCATGACAACCAAAAATATTGAGAAATATCATAAAATTTTAAAAGTATTGTGCATTTAAATTGCATCCTAAGTGTTCTTAAGTTCTGATTCCATTATTCCACTCTGAAGGAAAAAAGTTTGAATTTTACCTGATTTATTATGCATGTGGCTTGTGCAAAAAAAAAAAAAAAAAGATCATAAAACTCAATCACCAGACCTGTACACACAAAAAAGGCTCATGCCTAAAAATTATAATTGTCATTACTGTATTTTTATTTTTAATTTAATGTGTACATTATTTGTTTTTGTATTTTATGATTCCCTGCATATCCAACTTTTTCCAGTATCTGAAAAGATTCCAGTCTTGATTGTATCTGATAAGAAGGCTTCCCCCAAATTCTCCTCAATCCAGCAGTTAGAAAATATATAAGACCTCCCAGCCACAGTAAGAGTTTATGTTGATCCATATTATTTGATAGAATGTAGTGAAACGAAAGAAAATGGACTTGGAAGTGATGTAGAGTTGACTCTGGCCCTTAAAGTTTTTAGTAGACAAAATCCTGAGCTTCTCTGAGCTCACATGTCTTCAGCTGTAAGGTGTTGACAGCAACATATTTTAAACTTTATCGTGAAACTTGAAAGAGATTATATTTGTGAAGTTGATTATCAGTGCCAGTCAGGTCCTCAGTAAATTTTGTTTCATACAACTTGACCTGTATGTGTTAATTTTAGCAGTAATTTAATTGAGTAATTTAATTGACTATGACTTGTGCCTTCTTCTTAATAACTAACAACTTAGTGTTTCCTTTTAATATAAACTATAAAAATTCAATCCAGAAATGGAATAGCATATAAGCACCAAAAAGTAGCTTTCCTCTGTATTCTCTTAGGGGATATATATGATTAAGTATAACATATTAAATGTCAAATGACAATGTTTCATATTTATTTATAGAAAATATTTTAAACTATCACACTGAACAAATCTAATAAATATTGCTTAAATATTTTGAAGTAAAATAAAATATTCCTTGTATCTTCCTTATGGCATCTTGACAATTTGTTAGTTCTAAATTCTAGTAAACATTCTTTTTTTTCATTCTATGATTGAGGTGTTCTAGCAACACTGAAGGAAAGAGAGAATGTGATTTTCTCTATTTTGTTGGTAATTATAAACAGGAGGTAGTCAGAGCTCAACTACTTGTTTGAGATATGTGCTTGGTTTGCGGAGGAGGTTTACTTGGAAGAGAAAAACTAAGCTATTATCTATGGAGTAAGAAAATGCCACCTAGTACAAATATATAAAACACTTTCAGTTAAGCCAAGTAATTAGATTTTGGAATTGATCCAGTGAACTTCCACTAAACAATCTAAGCATGAAACTCAATAGCACTTCCAAAAAGGTTGTGTAAAATAAATAAAA
>PVKH010021962.1:0-14206 GCA_004027955.1 Chaetophractus vellerosus
CCGTTCACGGCCGGCGCTTGCTTCAGTTCGCGGGTGGCTGGCTGCGCTCCATCCGCGGGCGACCTGCCCTGCCCGTGGCGGCTTTTGCCCTGTCCGTGGCAGCTTCTTGCCCTGCCCACGGCGGCTCCGGCCCGCCCATGGCAGCTTGCCATTCTCAAGGCGGTCTGCCCGCTAGGAGAGGTCCCCGGGAATCGAACCCGGGGCCTCCCATGTGGTATGCCAGCGCCCTATCCACTGGGCTATCGAGCCGGCCCCTATATGTGTGTATTTTAAGGTGTGGATGAAGACAGGATAAGAAAGAAATTTTCAGCAAAGGTGATAATTAGATTATGTCTTCTACATAGAAAATATGCAAAGTTAAGTTCAAATCTTGAAAGGCTTTTATAGTATAACACATGTGGTGAATACGGGCAGCTTCTTTATGTCTTCAGTGAAGCCGAGTAATATGCACACATTCATTTCTCTATGAGCTAAACCTATTAGTACTTTAAACACTGGGAAAATATCCATAAAATTTTAAGAATACATGAAAAAGGATAATTATCAGAGATTCTTTTAAAATTGTGAAACATTGGAAATAACCTATATGTTAATTAGTTAAATGTGGTAATGAAATCTTTAAAAATTTTTAGGATGATTTATATATTATGGCATTGTCGTTTAAATATAATATATTGAAGGAAAAAAGCAATAAAAAGATTTCAAAAATCCCATCTGTATTATGGTATCTGTGTCTGTGAGTCTGAGCACATACATATATATGGAAGGCTGTTTATGAAAATGCTAATGTCAACAGGTTTTATCGCAGGAGGTAAAATTTTAATTGTTCTCAATTTTTTTCTTAATTTCATCTATCTGTATTTTAAATTTTAGTTTACTATGAACATAATATAAAATTATTTCCTTTTTAAAATAAATATATAAATCCATTTAAATTATACATCCATATAAATTATATTCTTTATAATTGTGAAGTTGTCTGACACTCATTTTTTGTTGTTAATCAGGAGTAAAACAATTAAATGAGATGTCATCCCCTAGGATAGCGAAGACTCATCTGTCCGCTGAACTTCTTCCAAACTCATTTTGGGAAAAGAACTGCAAGGTAACTGCTGTCAAATATTCCTAGAACTTCATCTAACGCTAATAAATTTTAAAATTATCAAGTAAGGTATTACTCTAATTGTGTCTTATACATGCTTGTTTATATATTCTTTCCTTGAATCATAGGCATTTTAAAAATGTGAATTATAGTCAGTATAGTCAGAGAATCTAAAATGCATTGCCAGTTCTGCTACTGACCAGATGTGATTCTAAACAAATCAATTAAACTCTCTGAGTCTCCATTTCCTCATCTGTAAAAGAAAGATAATGATAATATTTTCCTCATAACATTGCTATAAGGAGTAAATGCAATAGTGCTTAAAATAGTGCCTAGTATATTGTAAACACTCAATAAATGGTAGCTACTTTTGTATTTGTTGTCATTACTGAGTGTATTGAATGCACTCTTTTTGTAAAATACTGTGTTTGATGCAGTGATGCATGAAAATGAACCAGGTTACTATAAACCAAATTAGGATTTTACCTTAAACAGCTTATACTACAGTAGAGAAGATAAGATATGGATATACATAGCTGTAATTTTTTTCATTCATATAATAATTATTTATTGAGTACATATCGTACCAGGGATATAACAATTAATGATACTCAAGTAATCCTTGTCCTTATGGGCTCATAGATCATGGAGGAAAAGGCCAAGTAAACAATGAAGAAGTTGACATAGGTAAAGTAAGAGAAGAGCACTAATTCAGAAAAGGAGGGAGGGGCAGGGAGGTCATCTAGAAATAAGTATCATCTAGGCTGATATTTATAGGATGCATAGGAGTTAGTCTGTGCAATATCAGAGGCAACTCCAGAGTGGAGATGAAACTCTTTCAGTTTGGCTGGAAGGTGGACTGCATATATTGACAGGATGAATGAAGGGAGATAGAAAAGGATTGATTAAAAAAGACTTTAGAAAACAAGTTTAAAAGTTTGTACTCTATTTTGATAATAATGACATTTATAGACATGGTAAGCCAATAAACAACATGATGTGTTTTGCTTTTTAGAACGAATAGTACATGTAACACTAAACCTGAGGCAAAGCATGAAGTATGGTAATTCTGATGCTGTGCCCCAAGAGTTTTCTAGTTGCATTAGGACATATTATGGTGCATATTAAACATATGCAATCTGAAAGAACTATATATAATCATCACTAACTAAAAAAGAAATTTATCATGAAATATTTCCATTTTGTGCTCTAGTGTTACATGACATATGTTCTAAAAATCCACAGGCCCAAATGGCAAAGATTCCAGTTTTTATTTTACCATAAGCAGTCCAAGGTAGACCATAAACATCCTGCAAAAAGTATTCCATACAAAAGCACTCTCTCACTAGTAAATGCTACTTATGTATCTGCCAGGAGGTATGTCATTAACTTTTTTTCAAGATATATGCCCAGGTCACTTTTTTCCTTTGGAGAGTGGATTGTGAGCTTGATTGCAACACTTTCTTTCTCAAATTAAAATGGATACTATACATTTATAATGGTCTGTCTTCAAAAAGTGCATGTCATCTTAAAGCTCTTCAAAGGGTAAGAGACAGTTGGATGGATTCATGTTTGGAATATTTCCAGGGTGATTCACTAGAAGACAAGAAGAGAGATAGATTGAGGATATTGGTAAAAGTGTGTTTTGAATGGTAGATTAGAAAGATGAGAAGAAGGTGACAAAAAGAGCCAGCTAATAGGTAAATAAAAGAATCAAGGCTAATAGATTTGAGGCCTTAGTTTATTTGTAGGAGAGGTGTATTGAGAGGAACCGAGAGGAGGAAGAGAAGAGCAATTGTCTTGGAAGAAAGCATGATGCTCCAAGATAAGGCTTCAGAAGTGAAATATTTAGAATGATGCCAGGTTTTAGGAATTGGATAGAAAAGTTGCTGGTTGAAGTGAAATAGAGGTAATGATCAATGAAAACAAGAAGTTAGAGAATCAGACAGTTCGTATACATAGATACTGACAGCAAATAAAATGATGACAAGATTTTGGAATGAAGAGTAATACTATGAGGCAGCTATTCAAGTCTCAATCTATTCAAATAAACTAAAACATTGGAGTTACCATGGAGCAGGGAATGGTATCAGTTGATAGAGATATGGAGTAGTTTTGTATTATAGGGACAAAGGTCTTTCCAGTGAAGGATACTTAAGAATGATTATAATCCCAAGTGATTTGTAGGCAAACTAGAAACTTTGACTTGAGAGAGCTGCAGGGAAAGCAGAATTTCAGGAATGAGCTAAGTTCTCCGTAAAAGCAGAAAAGGAAAGAGCACATGCAATGAAATGTGTGGAATGTAGAATAAGATTTGTCAAAAGAGAGAAAGGATAAACCAATTGGAATTTAGGAGAAAGAAAGATGATCACTATTTTTTCCCTGTAGGAGAAATTTTTAAAGCTTGATGGAGAACCTAGAGCCAGGCTTTAACATATAAATAGTATTTTGAGATACAGTGAACAAAGAAGAAAGAAAATAGCATGAAGAAAATCACAAGTTCATTGAAGCAAGTTCATTGATAGAGTGGCAAAGAGTTCCAGTAAACTAATATATGCAAAACACTTGGGAAAGTTGTTATAGATAAGACAGAAATGTTCAATGTCTAATGCAAAGAAAAAAAATTCTTATTTTATTAGAGAAATTGTGGGTTTACAGAAAAATCATGCATAAAATACAGGATTCCCAAATGCCACTGTATTAATAACAAGTTGCATTGGTGTGGTACATTTGTTTCAACTGATGAAAGCATATTTTAAAAATTGTACTATAGCTATGTTCCTGGGGTCACTTCTGTGTTGTGCAGTTTCCATAGATTTAAAAAAAAAATTATTCTAGTACCATAATACAACCTACTATTTCCCCTTTTAGCAACACTCAGATATATATTTTACTGCTGTTAATTATGTTAACAATGTTTGTTTACCATCATGACCGTTACCATTATGATCATCCATTACCAAAACATATCCATATTTCCAAATAGGAGCTCTGTACATTTTAAGCCTTAATTTCCTATTCCCTATTCCCACCTCATCCCCCGGTAAGTTATATTCTAGAGTCACTGCTTTCCATTCTCTTGGGTATAAACGTAGAAGTGGAATTGCTGAATCATATGGTAATTCTATATATAACTTTCTGAGGAACTGCCAAACTGTCTTTCACAGTGGCTGCACCATTTTGCATTGCCACCAGCAATGAATGAGTATTCCTATGTGTCCACATCCTCTCCAACACTTGTAATTTTTCACCTTTTTAAATAGTAGATATTCTAGTGTTCCATACAAATTAATTTTAAAAAAGAAGTTTTATGTACACACCATACAATTCATCTTCGATTCTTGGCTTTTCCATTTCTGCAAGGAAGACTGTTAGAATTTTGATTGGATTATGTTGAATTTGTAAGTCACTTTAGTCTTCCAATCCATGAACATAGAATTTTAGGGGTGGGCCTCCTGGATGGCATTGCTTAGATGTTTGAAGGCAGAGGTTGAAGACCACAGTTATACTGGAGTTCATTGTTTTTTTGATTGTGAATGTTTTTTTTAATTTATTTATTTTAAAGAAACTTTACATTACATACATTTTACTTTAAAAAATATAGGGGATTCCCATATGCCCACTCCCTCCTCCTCCCACACTTTCCCCACATTAATAACATCTTTCATTAGAGTGGTATGTTTGTTACAATTGATGAACACATATTGAAACATTGCCACTTTGGCGCAATGTATTTCAGACATAGAGGTGACTGTAACGATTTAACCAACTCACTTATTTAGTGGAGAGAAAACTTAGGTTAAAATGATCAGTGTTTTGCAAAGATTACAGTACTTCTTAGTCTAAGAACTAGCAAATAAAACCATAGAAAACTTCCTGGTTTCTAGTTAATTGATGTTTCCACTGTAAATGGAAACTAAACAATGTGAGGGTGGATATTATATTTTCACAAAGGTAAATATACATTTAAATAAACCCTCAGAAACATGTCTTTTCTCCAATATCACAAATGAAGAAACAATAGGACACTTTATTATTATTTTATCATTCTTATTGTACACATTATCATGATGTAGGAAAAAGACCAGAGGACTGCGTTTTTGTTGACGGAATGATTTGCCATACCATTAACCCTCATTGATTTATTCTCTTTCAGGCTCAGTTTAGTTTCTTCATTTATATATTGGGATAATTTTAATATAAGTGGTCCAATTTATATCAAGGGGGTTTGAGAAACAAAAATGACTTATTATATGTGAAAATTGCATAAAAATAGAAAGTGATAACTGATATTGGACAATGCTTCAAATTGCTGTCACTTCAGGTTATTGAATAAGTTTTATTGTTTAAACTTTTAAATATTATATACCTTTTCTACAGTGAACATATATCAAATTTATAGCTGGAAAACACAAATACTTTCTTTTCAAAGCTCAAAGAGACTATTTTTTTTAATGAGGTCATTTAATATATAATTTTGTCCTATTAGATGATCTATCTTTGCCGGAATGCCAAGGATGTGGCTGTTTCTTTTTATTATTTCTTTCAAATGGTACCTGTTCATCCAAATCCTGGAACTTTTCCAG
This sequence comes from Chaetophractus vellerosus, assembly GCA_004027955.1. NCBI lineage: Eukaryota > Metazoa > Chordata > Mammalia > Cingulata > Chlamyphoridae > Chaetophractus > Chaetophractus vellerosus. The sequence continues at coordinate 5,689 of PVKH010021962.1, forward strand.
AATTTGCAGAGAAATTCATGGATGGGCAAGGTAAGAACAGCTTTTTTCTATACTCTTTCAAGGTAAGTGATATAAAACAAATAACATCTCAGGCCACAGAGTTCTGTTATCTGTTTTCTTCCCTGATCTTTAGTCAAAGCACAGAAATTCTAGAGCCGCTTGAAGATTATAGCAAGAATAGGGTTTCCAGATGTGGATGGAAATTTGAAGAATCTGTTCACTCAGTCCAGCTACAAATAAATATATAGAAGTTTGTTTGGGGGTTGGAAGTAGAACTTTTTCTCTTTAACACCGAGACTCAGTGGCCAATTCTGTCTCTTGTCTCTTTTTATCAGGAAAGTATTTTGCAATGTGTTATTGCAACTCCATTGAGCAAAGAAGGGAATAGAGGAGAGAGAATGTCTACTTCTTTCCAAGTATGGTTTCTATGTCCTTTAGCTGTAGTTCATGGCACTTAAGCAAGTTGCCCATGGCTTTCCAGCTGGTAATATGGTCCACAAACCAAGAAGGATTCTGAACATTTCTGAAGCTCTTGCTATTTCTACCCAGGGTGGAATCTGAATGTTTCAACCAGATTTATTGGACCAGTTCAAGGAGTACTTAAACAGAAATTCTGAGAAATTTTGCCATTACATTTAACGCCAGGCTAAAGCAACTGAGTATTTTTATTTGATGAAAAAGGGTGTAGGAGTGTCTAATTTTACTAAAGACCAGCCCAATTTTGAACTAATAATTGTGTAGAAAAATAGTATTAATGTCATTTTGTATTAATAAACATAATATTGGAAAAATAAAAGCAAAATCTTTGTGCTTTGTGTTTTTTATTACATTTGGGGGAAATTTGTGTGGAAGCATCATGAATAAAACATATGTCCCAAGATAAATGACCCAAATTGTAGGGCAGAGAGAGAGATAATGTTGCACCTCTATGAAAGGATTGAATAAGGTCATTAGGTCATTATATTTATCATTATATAACTTTTTCTGTAAAGGAAAATTACCTAGTAAAACCAAAGAACAGAAGAGGTATGTAGTGACTCAATGCAAAGCAGGATACTTTGACTCAGACATCATTATTTGTCACCTTTTTATTGGGTGAAACACCTATGTATGGAGAAAAGAAGATAAGGGAAGAGATGATAAGAAACAACATTTGGTCATTGTTCTACTTTGCTAAAGCTGCCAATGCAATATACCAGAAACGTGTTGGCTTTTATAATGGGATTTATTAGGGTAAAATCTTTCAGTTCTGAGGTTGTGAAAATGTCCAAATCAGACATCATCAGAAATACCTTCCTACCAAGGTCAGATGATGTCAGCTCTTGGACTCCTGCCACATGGCAAAGCAAAATGGAAGTTCTCCCTCTGGGTCTCTGCCTTCTCCTCTAGGCCACTTTCTCGCCAAGCTCACCTATGGGAGATCAAGCACACGCAAGGGTCATCTCCTCAGCTTTGAACTACTCCATGGGCCTAGACCCTTGGGGACCTCTTTCCATGCCTCTGTGCTCTGCTGATATAGAGCATACACAGTTACCAACCTCCAGGACCTCTCCCAGCCTCTCAGATCCTCTTTGTCTTTCTGCAACATCAGGCAATCCTGTAATCTTTTCTCATGTAGCAGGGTTAAAATGGTAGCTGTCTTTCTCCATTTGTTTCTGCTTTCAGTTCTCAGTTTATATAAGACTCCAACAAGAGGGCAGGGTCCTAACCTGGATCATGTCTCACTGACATAGTTCAATCAAAGTCCCTAAAATGATGCAATCAAAGGCGATCTAATCAAAGTTCTCTTAACTAAATCTAATGTAATCAAAGTATCCCTTATGTAGAGTATAGACTAGTTCCAAAAACATGATTTTCTGGGATTCTCAAAAGAACTTCAAGTTATCACAGTCTTATAATATCGTCTCCAAAATATTATACTTTCCTAGAGAGAGAATCACCCTTAGTCTCTAAGCTGACAGCCCTAAGCATCTAAACTGTTAATGTTTAATAAATACTCATAGAGTAACTAACTCTAGGTGATAAAGCTAATTTGTAAATGTTATACTTGAGACCTGGGTTGAACTCTTCTGACTATAAGACCTTTGATCGTACCATTGCCTCAACTTCCTTCACCAACAACCCAATTGACCACATACACATAATCAGTTTCAAAATGCTCTCATAAACTCTGAATCAAATAGGTGGGAGAGGAACTTTCCTCACTTCTTCTCTGTTATCATAAATAACATTATAATGATGAAACTTGAGTGTATGTTTCTGTATATGAATTATTTAACATACTTCTCTCTTGCTGGGGAGAAATTTGCTTAAGTTGTGAGGCTGAGCTAATAGTTCTCATCTAATGATCACTAATTTATTTTTATTTGTTGCTATTGTTGTTTGAATACTTGTTTTCAAGCTGTATAGAGATGATACTATGCCCTTACATTGTTTTTCTCTCTGATTTTAGTCCCTTATGGTTCCTGGTATAAACATACACGTTCTTGGTGGGAAAAGAGAAAAAACCCTCATGTGCTATTTCTTTTCTATGAAGATATGAAAGAGGTGAGAACATGGAAACACATACACAGCTGAATTTCTAAAATGTTCTAAGCACTCTGAATTTAAAAAAAAAAAACCTTTAAATAAATGATGGTTGCTACCTCCAAAAGTTTTAAAGAGAAAGATCACCAAAATCCTGATACTTTCATACAGATTTGAAGCTAGTAAATAAAAAATCATCTGTGAATGAGTGCATTTTAAATCCAGATTTCAAAAAAAATCCAAAAATAAAATTTGAAAGAACCTTAGTTCATAAAACAAAACAAAACAACAAAACACAGACACATACAACAAAAGTAATCATGATAGACAAGAAGAGCCAACTGGTCTCCAAATTACCAGTTGGGACTATAAAATAATTATGTTTATTATGTTTAAATAAATAGGAGAAATTAAAAACTTTACAAAGAAACAAGAAGCTACTAAAATTCAGAGGGAGGACTTGAAATAATAGCCAAATATAATTTCTAAAAATTACAAACAATAAACTTAGAAAATCAAGAGATGAATAAAACAATGGATAAAATATAGCTAAATAGCAAATTAATGAAGTAGAAGATGGAAGCAGGGAATTCCACAGAGTGTAGCACAGTGAGGTAAATAGAATACTTAAAAAAGAGAGTAATGGATATATAAGATAGTGGAATAAGGTCTCACATATATCAAGTCAAATTTACAGAAAAAGAGAGTAGATAAGATATTGGAATAGCAATATGGAATGATGGCCTCAAATTTTCCTCATAATCTATGGGCAATTCAAAATAAAAATTACTGTGAGATATATTTTCACACCCACCAAACTGGCAACAATTAAAAAGTCTGACAATAACAAATATTTGTGAGTTTGTGAATCAGGGAACATATCACACTCCTGGTAGGAGTTTCAAAAAATAAATCATTATGGAATAATTTGTCATTCTCTAACAAGTATAAACATGCCCATGACTTATCACCAGAAATTCCACCCTTAGACTCATAGTCTAGAGAAACTTTTGCTTGTGCACATTAGGTTTAAAGTACAACAACGTTCATATCAGCACTTTCCACAACCATAAACATGAGAAGCAATCCAAATATAATTATATCCAAGCATGAATGCAATAGTGGATTGTATAGTCTTATTGCAATTTTGCCACCAAAAGGAAGAAACTTTGAACATGACCTACAAATGTGGGTGAATTTTGAAAATATGATTTTCATTAGAAAAAAACAGTAAGACAAAATATATATTCATACATTTCTTGGGTAAAACTAAACTATATGTCATCTAGTGGCACATATATAACGTTGGAAATTATAAAGTAAAGGAAAAAATTGATTACTCCAATTTTGGGATAGCAATATTTTGTGTGTGGGGGAGCAGAATGAGAGTGGAGAGTGAAAAGGAAACAGTCAGAAACTTGTAAATAAGAGAACACAAAGAACTGTGAATATTCTATTCAATAGCTGGGTAGTAAGTAATGAGTGTTAGATTCATTATTATTTTTTAAGCCATGTATTTCATAATTTTTAAAAATATGGAATAATATTATCTCTTTATTAAGAGATGAAAATGTCTTCTCTTTTCCATCTTTTTTCAATTTCCCCCTCCCTCCAGATGGCTCCCACATCTGTTTGCTTATTGTTTTTTGTTTCCTTTTTTGCTTATTGTTTGAGCTCATTGTCTGCTCATTGTTATTGTTCATTGTCAGCTTGTTGTTTTTTGCTCATTGTCTGCTTGTTGTCTGTTTGTTTTTTCTTTAGGAGATACCAGGAACCTAACATGGGATATCCTGTGGGAGGTGGGTGCTCAATTACTTGAGCCACATCTGCTCCCTGCTCATTTGTTTGTTTGTTTTTTCGCTAGTTGTCTGCTGGTTGTTTTTGCTCATTGTCTGTTCATTGTCTGCTCATTGTCTGCTTGTTGTTTGTTGCCTTCTTTAGGAGGCACTAGGAACCGAACCTGGGACCATCCATGTGGGAAGTGGGCGTTCAACTGCTTGAGCCACATCTGCTTCCCCCATCTTTTATTATGCCAAGAAAGCAACTAATCTCCATGTCCATTCACATCTTTGCATAGCTATTAAAATCCATCATTTTGTTGAAGTCATTGGAGAATTTAAAATAAGGTTGCAACTATAACTTTATAAATTGAATTATTTCTCTATAAAATTCAACACTAGAATAAATTTGAATAAGAGAAACAGTCATGGTATGTAGTTTATTATGTTATGTAATATTGTGTTCTGAAATTGGAATATTCAAGACACTTACTAAATTTAAAATGAACACAAAGAAAATTTGTTAGTTAATCCACTCTTCCTCCCCTTCAAATTGTAAAATCTCTTTCTCTTATTCCCTAAATTGGTCAATAATGGCCACATTCAATTTTCCTCTATATTTAAATCAATATAGAGCTGAATAATGTATATTTTTATTGTTGCTATAATGTAGCAAGAAGAAAGAAAACAAGACATATTAAGAATATATGCAAAGATACAATTTTGTGAGGAAGATAGATTAGTAAAATAAAAATTACTAGATATACATGTGGTACAATAGATTTGTATGGGTACTTATGGGAATGAAAAAGGGGTCATCTAACTTAAATTGGGATAGTCAAGGAAATCATCCCCAAGAAGATGATACTTAAATTGAAATTTTCAGGCAAGATAGAATTTGCTATGCAGAGTTTGGAAAAAGCATTTTATGTAGAGGAACTGTAAGCTCAAATAAACATAACAGTTCATACTGTAAGTAGCTATGTTGAGTGGTTTGGCAGGACAATTGGGTATATAGAGGCCAAGATTATTGTAGCTACAGTGCACATACATCTGATGTTCCATATTCAGTATTTGACTTTTCATATATTTTCTTAGTCTTTCTGATTCTTTTGCTTTGCGCCACTTACATCAACAAATTAGGATAAAAAAGGAACGATGTCTGCATATTCTCATCCCCCAAACTTGATCTTTTACAGGGACTATAGTCTTTGAAAATTTATGTTCATATTCACAGGTAACATTTATTGAGCACATACTTTGTATCGGGGACTACAATAGTTAGCCCTTTATACATATTATCTTATTTAATTCTTCTAACAATCCATTGTATCTTTTATATCCATTTTATGGATGAGAATAATGATGCTTAAAGAAGTTAAAAAATATCACTTTCCCAAGAAAAGGATTTCCTCTGTTGTCTATTGGTCTTCTTAATTGAAAGTCTAATTCCATTATCAGTGAAAAACAGAAATATTCTCTCTTTTTTAAGATCAATCCAGTCAGCAATTTACTCAATTTTAGCAATTTAGCATCAAAACATTTTTCTCCCTCTCTAGGATATCAGAAGAGAGATAAAAAAGGTGATGCAGTTCCTAGGAAGGAAGCCATCCGAGGAGCTTGTGGATAAGATTGTACATCATACTTCATTCCAAAAAATGAAGGACAATCCAGCTACCAATTATACAACACTACCAGAAGAGTCCATGAACCACAAAGTGTCTCCTTTCATGAGAAAGGGTAAGAATGTCATGTGGCTTACCTCCATTGCTATAGGAAGTTACCAGTTGAAATGGTTATAAACAAAAATCCTATTGAGGTCTATTCATGTTCTATTCATGAGGTCAATTCAGCTTATGTTTGTTTTTAGTGTTGATGTCCTCTTGGGTACCCTCTTTATTGAGTTACCAGTACCCAGAGGCATAAAACACTATTACTACTGCTACTAATTGCTATTATTTGTTGGTTATTTGGTATATGCAGGATATAATATTAAGAATGACCAGAAGCTACCCCAGCACCAGCACTAATGCCATACTCTACTAGCTCCGACCTATTAAATCTAACTCTGTGCTTTGGTGCTGTGCCAGGTACATTGCATGTATACTGTCTCTTTAAATTCTAGCCAGAAACTCAGGAAAAAGTTTAAATTATCACTTTGAGATGCATAAACATACTTAGAGTAATTAGTCAACTTTTCCTTGGTTGAGTAACAGATAGTTTTCAAGAGTAAGTAGCAAAGCAGGAATTAAAATATAGCACTGTTTAACAAAAATATCAAAATACAATAAGGTGCAATTCTATTTGGGAAGAGGCATGGCCTGATGAGAAAGAGTCAGTTTATAAATTCAAAAGCATGTAGGATATGCAGAATATTGGGGGCATCCTCTTTTCCTGATGTGTGAGGAAGCAGAAACAGAATAGAGAAAATTTTGCGCTTTGAACCAAATTATCAGTGAAAGAATCAGAGGATTTTTCAAACAATAGGAATTATGATCTGCTACTGGGCAAAATCAGGGAGCCCCTAAAAAAGAAGTTAAATTATCTGCATTTCAAGATAAAGCATTGTACTTAAAAATGTTTGTCATAAATGCAGAAGGCTGCTTACTGCTATTCATTCAGACACTTCCCAAATCTCAGGGTATACATTTGCTATCTTCTCCTTTTTGGGTTATTTCAGCCGTGAAAGGTTAGAACTCCCACAGGTTGGGGGTAGATGAGCCAATGACTAATTTAAAAAGGAGGATTACTTCCTTCTGCCAGGAGAGTGTTGTGTGCATTGGAAATGAAAAAGGAAAGACCTATTTGACTCATAATAACCAAGGATGGAAATGCTGAGTAGCTGCTTTAAGTGGCAGTGGTAGCAGTCTTGGAGAGGAGACAATGGATGTGAAGAGAACATGACTATAAATAAAGAATTAGAGATTGGGGTTGAAGGGAAAAGTGAAATTTCCTAGTTTATTCCTTGGATAACTGGTGTTGCCATTAACCAGGTTATGGAAAACTATACAAAGAAAACACAATTTGGTGGAGAAGAAAATGAATTTATTTTAAAACTAGTTGAATTTGAGAGGCTTCTATGGCATCTAGGTGGTGATGTCGTGTAGAGAGTTGGATATGGAGGCATAAGCCTTGATTTGAGAATTATCAGCATGAAAATGCTATTTAACACCTTGGGAGTGGGTAAAAATAGATCACATTCAACATTTAAGAGGGGAATATGGAGAAGAAAAATTAAATAAAGGAGCATAAGGGAGAAGAGTTAGAAAAGAAAATTTGCTGATTAGTGATTATCAAAAGGAATTGATATTAGAAATCTCGATTCTGACTTGAGAACAAAATTAATGTTTATTGTTTTTTTTTCCTCCTTTGTAACAGGGATTACAGGAGACTGGAAGAATCACTTTACAGTAGCCCTGAATGAAAGATTTAATACGCATTACGAGCAGCAAATGAAGGGGTGTACACTGAAGGTCCGAACTGAAATCTAAGAAGGGGTTCCTTTCTCAACATTTCTGAGATAAAGTTTCTTTTCATCATTTTAAAATGTTTTCCCTCAGTTTATATTGGTAGAGAAGAAAATTGAAAACCTTACTTTCAATTGTTTTTAGAATAAAATCTGTTCTTATAATTTCCTTCTTGATTTTTTTTAGCTTTCTACAAAATGGCTTAATTTGGAATTTATCTTTTTCAAAATGGAAGACTAAAGTTGACCGTTTTTGAATTATGAAGTCAGGTCATAAAAGAAATCTACAACTAACTGTAAGAAAAAATGTATTTCATGAAGTACTCTAAGTTCTTTGGCCCAAATCCTAAAATACTTTAAAATATCAACACTAATATAATAAAGCATGCTGGCATTTTCAAGTCCATCAGTTACTTAAGAGTTAGATTAAGCTACTATGTTTTAGAGTAATTTAAAACACTGCAATATTTAACTAATACAATGTGGAAACTGGGTATTTGCAGAGACCAAATTTATCTCTCCACAAAATACACATCAATTACAAAGAGAGAAATGGTGACATTAAGATGGGCAAGCCTAGCATACTCTAACTTGACCAAGTGGCCTAGGATAACATCTTTATTATCTAACTCTCTCCAATCCAACAGAAATTAAGCTCCATGAAGGCAGGGATTTGTTTTATTTACTTATATAAAGCAGGCAAATAGAACAGACACTTCCACGTAGTAGGTACTCATAAATATCTGAC
>PVKH010021963.1:0-13783 GCA_004027955.1 Chaetophractus vellerosus
CAAAAAAAAAAAAAAAAAAAAAAAAAAGATATATGACCCTGACAAACACATTTAGGGAAGGCAACATTCAGCTAGAATCAATGTTTTCACCTTTTGAATAGCTTAAAGAATCTAGAGATATTTCACAAAATGAATCAACCTGACATTTAAATTCCTAACATAAATAACCATTTGTAAGAATAGTAAGTTGGAGCTGGAAGGACTCTTGGAGACTGTCTGTTACAATCCCTTTAAGTTGGGAAATTGAACACATATGGTTAGAGCACTGGACGGCGGTGAAGGCCAGCTGGTTGGTGGCAGAGCAATTTGGAACATAGGTGGGTCTACTGCCTCTCCAGCTTGTACTCCTTCCAGACAGGGCTGTCTCTCAGGTGAAGGGTTTCCCATACTTCTTTCATTATTTTTACCATGGTCACACATTTTACTTACTGTTTTTTCTTTAAACCAACTACATTTTTTACATAAATTTATTTTGAAAGAAAACAATCAGTTTGGAAGCAAGAGTCAATGCAGACAATGTGATAGCAAGAATAATGGACCCCAAAGATATCTGTGTCCTGATCCCTGGAACCCGTGAAAATGTTACTTGCATGGCAAAAGGGGCTTTGTAGACGTGATTAAATTAAGGATCTTGAGAAGGGGAGATTATCCTGGATTTTCTGAGGGAGTACAATCTAATCATGTAAATTATTAAAAAAAAAAATAATCCCTCCTGGCCTCAGTCAGAGGGAAATGTGATTACAGAAGAAGGTTAGAAAAATTTGCCATTGTTAGTTTTGAAGATGGAAAAGAAGGCCACCAACTAGGGAATGTGGGTTGCCTCTAGGAGCTGGAAAAGGCAAGGAAATGGATTCTCTTCTAGAGCTTCCAGAAAGGAGCACACAGCCCTGCTGACACCTTGATTTTAGCCCCATGAGACTGGTGTGGGATTTCTAACCTATAGAACTGTTGAATAATAAATTTGTGTTGTTTTAAGTTACTAAATTTGTGGTAATTTGTTATAGTAAAAATGAGAAAGGAAAGCAACAATGTATTTTAATTGTAAATTATATTAATATAAAATACACTGTAAACTGTTAACCCTTAGGTTGTCAATGCCAGAATACCAAATGAGACAGCAGTAAGCAAAAGATAAAAACAGCTTTGCCCCAGCCATTGTGTAGATTCACTTCTTCGTACTCTGCTTTCTCTCTCAAGTTGAATTGAGACAGCTGCTGGTTATGGTATTTGTTAACTTGCACACAGTTCTTACTAAGGATCCATGAGGTATACACTAATATTTTCTGTCACTTTTTATTGTATTTCATTTTTTAAATGTCTGTGGCAATCCTCTGAAATGATTCCATAAACAGCAATTTGAAGGATACTGCACTAATCAAATGGGCCTTCTCATCGATTCCCCCAATAACCAGTCAGTGGGTACTAATTCCATATCACCGGGAAGGTGTTATCAACTCCATTCCAGGGCGCCAATGCCCTCATTAGCCATTTACTGACAAGAGTGGGTCCTGTTCAGCTACTATCAGGAAATACCTAGAAAAGAGCCCAATAGGCAGAGTAGACATGTGGGGGATTTTTCAACCTAGTTTACACTCTTGCAGCATATATGGCATGATCTTTGGCATGCACTGATCTTGGCCATGAACAGTATATCAACTTTATGAAAAGCTGCTTTTTGAATTTAAATAAAGAACCTGGGAACTACCAGGGTTTCTCAAGGTAGAGGTACTATTGGCATTTTGGGTGGGATGAATGAATTTTGGTTGTGTAGACTCCACTTCCGTTTCTGGTATGCTAGCATCCTTGGCTTTATTATTTCATCTACTAAATGTCAGCAGTGCTCTCTATTCACTGTGATAAGAATATGCCCACATACGCTTCCAGAAGAAGTGGGAATCATGTAGCTGCAGGCTGAAAACCACCAAGCTAAGCTGTAAATGAAGACCAAGGGAGGCCTGAACCAGCCTACAAGGTTATCAGGCATTGTATATTGGTGTATTCTGGATGTCTCCTTCCCCATTTCCTTTGATATATTTTTTTGTAATATTAAACTTTATTTTTAGAGAAATTTTAGATTTACAAAAAAAAAGTAAACTGAAAGTTTAGGGGAGTACCCCCCACACCCACACAGTTTCCCCTATTATTAATATCTTACATTTATTACAATTGATGAACCAATATTGAAGCACTGCTATTAATCAAAGTCTATAGTTTACATTATGGTTTACACTTTGTGCTGTACAGTTTTATAGGCTTTGACAAATGTATACTGTCATAGCATTATCTTACGAACAATTTCAATGCCCTAAAAATGCCTTTTGTGTTCTATTCACCCCTCCCCCTTCCTTCTGAACCTCTGGCAACTACGATCTTTATATTAATGTTACAGGTTTTTCCATTAACACAAGATAACTATAATAATGACAAATCTACTTTGGACCATGATTTTACTCCCCCCTCATGTTTGTTCATTCCTCAATCTTGAGGGATTTGGGATGATGTCCCTCTGACTGCTTCAGGCTGAGAAGGGACTTAGATATCATGGGGCAGATGGAAGGAATTGTTTTGCTTGCAGTTGTAGATACTCTCTGGTTTTTTGGATGGGACTTGTCTATCATCATCGTTTTGTCCAGGGTAAGCCCACAGAACTGGAGAGTAGAAGTTGGCCACAACTCTGCTGGGATTCAGGGTTCAACCAACATATGAATGATCTGAAGATTTAAGTCTCTGAGAGATATATTTAACAGGTATATTGAGAATTATAGGTTCAAATGAAAGGAGTAGAAGAATCATGAGTAGAATTATAAGTGAGTATAACTGTTATATTGGGGGAAGAGATTATCATATATTCCCAAATAGGGCATGCCAAAGAGGTGTTAATTTTATGAGACTGTATGCCTTACTTCTGGTGCCTGGACATACCTAGAGACCTTGGGAGAACTCTTGTTTGAGGCTTTGTTTACTGTGGCCGTTGGTAAAATCTGCCTGAGACCTGCATAAGCATAACCTGCAGAATGACCTCCAGACTCACTTTAAAATCTCTTAGCCATAAAACTCTTTTTTTCCCCTGAGGTACTGGGGCTGGGGATTGAATCCCGGACCGTGTATGTGGGAAGCTGGCCCTCAACCACTGAGCCACATTGGTTCCCCAGTGTTGGTTTTCTTATTCGTTTGCCTGTTGTTTGTTTGTTTGTTTCTAGGAGGCACCAGGAACCGAACCCAGGACCTTGCATGGGGTAAGCTGGGGATTGAATCCTGGACCTCGTATGTGGGAAGCTGGTGTTAAACCACTGAGCCACCTTGGTTCCCCAGAGTTGTTTTTTTTTTTTTTTTTCATTTGTTTGCCTGTTGTTTGTTTGTTTGTTTCTATGAGGCAACAGGAACTGAACTCGGGACCTCCCATGTGGGATGCTCACCTGCTTTAGCCATACCCCCTCTTTTTTATTTGATATTTCCCCCTTTTGGTCAAGGTCCTTTTCCAAATGTATCATGGTTAGTGTTTGGTAATAATCCTTTGGTGAACCTCCCAGAGATGAACCTGCCCCGCATCAGGAGGAATGTAGCGAGTTCATTTGCTGAGTTTGGCTTAGAGACATGCCACATTTGAGTAGCAAGGAGGTTTTCGGGAGATAACTCTTAGGTATTAAATATAATTAGGCTAAGTTTCCTTTTTACAGGAATAAGGTTCATAAGTACAAGCATTAAGATTGAGGACTTGGCATATTGGCCAAAAAAGGAGAGAAGATGCAAATAATAAAATCAGAAACAAGAGAGAGGACATCACCACTGACCTCACAGAAATAAAGAGTATCATAAGAGGATACTATGAAAAACCATATGCCAACAAGTTGGACAACTTATAGATGAAATGGATAAATTTCTAGAAACACATGAGCAACTTACACTGACAGAAAAAAAAAAAGAAAAGAAAAGAAATAGAAGACCTCAACAGACCAATCACATGTAATGAGAGTGATTTAGACATCAAAACCTCCCAACCACAAGAAGCCCAGGACCAGTTGGTGTCACAGGTGAATTCTACCAATGATTCTGAAAAGAACTAACATCAATCCTGCTCAAATTCTTCCAAAAAATTGAAGAGGAGGGAACATTACATAACTCATTCTATGAAGCCAACATCACCCTAATACCAAAGCCACATAAAGATGCTACAAGAAAGGAAAATTACAGACTGATCTAATTAATACAGAAGCAAAAATCCTCAACAAAATACTTGCAAATTGAATCCAACAACACATCAAATAAATTATACACCATGATCAAGCAGATTTTATCCCAGATATGCAAGGATGGTTCAACATAAGAAAATCAATTAATGTAATATACTGCATTAATAGATCAAAGGAGAAAAATATATGATCATCTCTATCAACACAGAAAAGGCGTTCGACAAAATTCAGCATCCTTTCTTGATAAAAACACTTGGAAAGAAAGGAATAGAAGGAAACTTCTTCAACATGACAAAGGACATATATGAAAAACCCACAGCTAACATCATACTTAATGGTGAAAGGCTAAAGGCTAAGACAAGGATGACCACAGTCATTCTTATTCAACACTGTGTTAGTTCTTACTAGAGTACGTAGGCAAGAAAAAGAAATAAAAGGCATCCAAATCGGAGGAAGAAGTAAAACTTTCACTATTTGCAGATTATGGGATCCTACATATAGAAAGTCCTGAAAAATCCACAACATTACTAGAGCTGATAAACAAGTTTGGTAAAGTGGTGGGATATAAGATCAACATGCAAAATCAATAGTGTTTCTTTACACTAATAATGAGTAATCTGAGGAGGAAATTAAGAAAAAAAATTCCATTTACAATAGTAACTAAAATAATCAAATATCTTAGAGAACCTTAGAAGGTTTCCCTCTAAGACAGGGAACAAGATAAGGATGTGAATGTCACCACTGTTATTCAACATGTGCTAGAAGTTCTAGCTACAGCAATTAGACAAGAAAAACAAAATAAAAGGTATCTAAATAGGAAAAGAGGAAGTAAAACTCTCACTATTTGCAGATGACAAGATCCTATATTTAGCAAATTCTGAAATATATAAAATAAAGCTACTGGAGCTAATAAGTTCAGGAAAGAAGTGGCAGGATACAAGTTCAACATGCAAAAATCAGTAATGTTCTATACACTAGTATTGAACAATCCGAGGAGGAAATCAGAGGAAAATTCCATTTACAATAGCAAGAAAAAGACTCAAATACCTAGGAGTTAATGCAGCCAAAGATGGAAAGGACCTGTATTCAGAAAACTATACAACATTGTTAAAAGAAATAAAAGAAGACCTAAATAAATGGAAGGATATTCCATGTTCATGGATTGGAAGACTAAACATCATTAAGATGTCAAATCTACCTAAATTGATTTATGGATTCGATGTAATCCCAATAAAAATGCCAACAGCATTTTTTTTTTTTTTACAGAAATCGAAGAGCCAATTATCAAATTTATTTGGAAGGGTAAGGGGCCCCAAATAGTAAAAAAAAAAACAACCTTGATCTGTTTTTCAATCTCAGTATTTGATATAAGAAAAGCACAAATTTCTTCATGTCAAAGAGTTTCTTAACATTTTTAAAGTTATAGCTTAGAAAACTCTATATTCAATCCTCCCAACAGCTCTATCAGGTAGCTATTATTCATATTTTACAAATGAGGAAAAGAGAGGTAACTGACCTTAGGCCAAACAAGTGGAAAATGGAGATCAGAAATGGAATCCAGGGAGTCTGCTTTCAGAGCAGACTATGTTCTACTGCCTGGGACTAGACGAATAAGACAAAGGTCCTCTAGAAGCTGATAGTCTAAACGTAGTACCAAATACATATCTAATTACCACGTAGTTTCATAACCACAATAACAGATGTTCATATAAGGTACAAGGGTGATCAAGAAGAATTTGCAGGAAGAACGGTAGGATGTACTTAGGGAGTATAGTTTTCATTATGATGAGTTTATGCAAGTTCCCTCACCCAATGGAAAAAAAAATACAGCATTATCCCTGGGCTAAATTTTAATATTGTCACCTGTAAGAGCTCTTATTCAAGTTCTGATGAATCAGCTTCTCTATGTCAAAATAAAAGAAACAAAAATATTTCTTGATGAATTCAAATACTGGCAAATAAACGCCTAATTAAAAAAAAAAAAAAGGCCAATATGACAATATGACCCAGGTGAATATTTTCCAAAGTAAAGTTTCAATCTTTGCTGTGACAAACCAAATACTAGTTATATAATTTTATTAGCAAATCATTTAGACCTCTTACTCAGAGCTTCAATATTTAATTTTTTAATTAAAGTACTACTTCTTCCTTTTATTGAGTACATAATGCAGGTCATGATGGTATTAATATATTTTATAACACTTAACACTTAACATATTTTATATTACTTAAGCCTCAAAACATGAGGTGAATGTTACTACACCCACTTTACAAACTGAGTAAAATGAGAAATAAATAACTTGTACAGGGACCACAAAAATGACAGACCCAAAAGGCTTTTTTGACACCAAAGCTAAAGCCTTAATTGCAGTGCTTTACACTGCCTGTCATTTAGCCAGCAAACACCGCTCTCAAACCCAGGACCCTTGCTAGACCTCATCAGTAACCTATTCCAATGAACCGAGCTAATCCACTTAGGGAAGGTGCTGATATTGTTATTTTAACACCTATACCTGACTGGGAGATGATGAACCTAAGATATCTGCCATATTACCTGGCATAAAGTTGCTCCCCCCCACACACACAAAAACGAACACCTGCACTTTGATATTCCCAGGAAAGCTAGAAAAGAGAAAGTCAAACAGACCTTGGAGTAGTTGAATCGGGAATTTAACTCTGGGACAAGACTTCTTAAAATTCCATGAGTCTTAAGAGAAGACAGATTGCAATGACATATTTTCCTCCTTTCACAGACTTTTAGAAAAAAGTATTGAGGGCATAAACCACCCAAAAGATTTACAGCTTAAAGCAAGTCACCTTAAGGTACTGGAATCAGTGAGCACTTACATGGTATACTTTTTTAGGCCTATATGTTCATTGGGAATGCCACTCTTCTCTTGGGATTATTTCATATATTTCTATATTCTGTCTGTTCCCACTTCTTTGTGTACTGATTTGTACAAATAATGCTGAATTCTTTTCTTCATCCACAAGCAATAGTTGTAGCTGGGTTACAACTATTCCTTCTATTGATTTTTAAATGTTTTTTTCTCAGTTTGTACTTAAAGGAAAGAAAAATAAACATTTCACCTTTTTTTCTTTTAAACAATAAAAATTCCTATCCCACTGTATCTGTTATCCTCACAAATAATGGAAAATCAGATTATTTTTCTGTTGGTAAAAATTAAGAAGCAGTATTATCTTAAGTTAGTATACTATGTTGGACATTTTCATTTTCTTTTAGGGTGTGTGCTCAAAATTCACTGTAATATTGCAAGTAAAATTCAGTTTCTGACTGAGATTTTGGTTTGAAATTTATCACTTAAAAATGTAGTGTAATGAGACTATAACTCAATAAAACTGCAAAAAATATAGTTCAGTGTTCGGAGAATAATAGAATGATAACTAAGTGTTAAAAACTAAGATTCTAAGAAGCTATATAATACATTGAATCTGGTTACATATTGAATGGCACTGGTCTGATTCCAAGGAGTCAATTAATTAGAGGTAGTGCCAAAATTGGGCCACAGAAAGCTGATACAGTCGAACATTCATGGTGAGCTAATTAAGCTTATTTAAAACTAGACAATGAGATGGAAAGAAAGAATGGTAGCGGAGCTAAGCAGGACACTGCACTATACTATTATCAAATGCTACATTCATTACAATAGTGTTGGCCTTTCCGCTACAGAATGTCAAGAAACTTGAAGCAGTACTCTTATACCAATTTTCATTAGTAGTTCGATCAAAAGTAAATATATATCTCTTGCTAAAACTGCTCACAGCAGACAAAAGGCTATAGACATTTATGCTATAAGAATTTAATGCAAGAGATCAATATCAATTTCAGTAATTCTGTCTTCAGAGAAATTCAACTTTACTATACCAGACTATCTGAAAGAGATAAATAGTTGGAAAGAAGAGAAATGGGGAACCCTTCATTGTATTCATCTCCTTCCTTTAAAGGCAGTAAGTAAAATTTGTTGGAAGTATTAAATTGCTTGATGATTGCAGTGCCATTTTTATACATCAACTTTTTAACATGGGAGACAAGACTTACATCTATAACTTTGCATTTGTAAAAATTATCCATTTATTCCCTCATTCAAGAAATACTTATTGACTAGGTGCTCTGTACTAGGCATAGTCATCCAGGACCAACTGCACAGTCTATGCCCTCAGAGAACTTACAGTCTGGTGAGGAGAAAGGCTTTTAAGAAATAATCAGACAATTTAAATAAATAAATACCATACTTAAAAAGCAAGGTAAGTTTTATAAGGGAGAAGAAAAGGTGGAGAGATAATAACACAAGGCTCTCATTTTGATTGCTTCTCTGAGGAATGACACTGAAGCCAAGACCTGAAGGATGTTAGCCAGCAAGAGTGGGGAGAGTGGGCCCGGCTAGATAGCTCAGTGGATAAAGAGCGCGCTGGGGTACCACATGGGAGGCCCGGGTTTGGTTCCCAGGGACCTCTCTGAGCGGGCAGACGGCCTTGAGAAAGGCAAGCCGCCGTGGGCGGGGCAGAGCCGCTGTGGGCAAGGCAAAAAGCCGCCACGGGCAGGGCGGCGCCCCCACGGGCATGGCAAAGTCACCCGTGAAAAAGCGGAGCTGCTGCCTGCAAAGCGGAAGCCGGCAGCCCTCAAAAAAAAACAAAAAACAAAAAAAAAACAAAAAAACAAACATGGAGGACTGCTGCCCGCAAAACATGGAGCGGAGCCGCCCGTGAAAACGGAATGGAGCCACCCATGAACGGAGCGAGCTGCTGCCGCCGAGGGCCGACTCGGTGCGTCGCCGCAAAGACGGGGGGAGACAAGAAGCGAACATAGAGAAACACAGAAGAATGGACACACAGCAAGAGCAAGCAGAAGGGGGGGGGATGTGAAATTTTAAAAAAAAAAAAAAAGAGTGGGGAGTGTTCCAGGCAGAGGGAACAGTGGACATGGGATGGAAAAGGGCAAGATCAGCTACATAATTTGTGGGGCCAAATGCAAAATGAAAATACAAGGTCCCTTATTCAGAAATTAAGAATTTAAAGGTGGTGACAGCAGAGCATTAAACTAAATGTGCAGTCCTTCTAAGTGTAGCTACACAGGTCACACATCCATGAAGCTACCCTGGGAAAGAGGGATACATGTTTGAGGGATCAAAGGCCAGCTGTTGGAACATAGTTGGGAGAGGAATGGCTACAACGGAGGCTATACAGGAGGTGTAGAGGCACCAGCCCATAGCTCAGGGCTTCCAAGGACCTGTGTCATAGAGGGCTTATTACTACCTCCTTCATTGTTCTCCAAATACTTACTGAAAAGCTGTTACGGAAGCTTGGCATTCTGCTGGGTGCCAAGAGGAAGACAAAGAAGACAGTCTCTGCTTTTAAGGAGCATACAAATAGTTCTTTAACTTAGGGTAGAACATGATAAGTTCCACAAGAGAGGTATATGCACCAACTGTGGAAGATTCAAGGCATAAAGATTACTCACTTTGGGTAGGGAACTGCAAGCACACAAACAAAAGAACTCCAAACTATAGAATACGCAAGGCATGGGACTGTATTAACACAGCGAACCATGTGGTGGAAGATGGACTGTGGTGAAGAGTACAAATATGACAGTGTTCTCTCATGAATTATAACAAATGTACAATACTAATACATAGTGTTAATAATAGGGATGTATGGAAAAAATACACCAAGTGTACACTATGGACCATAGTTACTGGTAATAGTCTGATCATTTTCATTCATGATCTGTAACAAATGTTCCACAACAATAAGGCGTTGGTGGAGGGGTGATGTAAGGGAATTCTGCACATTATGCATGATTGTTTCGTAAGCTCACAACTTCCCTAATTTAAAAATAAATAAATAAATGAACAAACAAACTACCAAGGCCCCATACCAATCAGCAAATTTATACAGTTCCTCTGTGTGTCAGTGTAATTCGATAAATAACTACTGAGCCTGAAAAAAAAGAGAGGCACAGAAAGGTTAAAATAACTTGTCCAAGATCACACAGCGAGCAAGTGGGGGATTCACTTGAAGCCAGGGAGTCTGCGTCCAAAGTGCTTGCTCTGAACTACTATACTATACTGCCACAATACTTCAAGTGCTTTATTTTGCTTTGTTATATAAATCTATATATATGCTCAACTTGTCTCTTATTTTTCCTCCCAGGTCTTCTGTTGTCACTTTAACCTTTTTTCTCTACTGCTATATACATTGTCTGAAATTGGCTGAGATACACAACAAGAAAAATAATTTTCCTAAAGGTTTTTCCATTTTTTATCATTTAGAGCCAGAGTTGACAGAAACAGCAATAAGAAATACATTTAGTTATGAATTTCTGAAAGAAGACGACATATACCACACTACTTTCCTCTGGTACTGATGGCAGTTCCCTAATGTGTCTTTGTGCTGATAGCAACTAAAGCTCATATAGTTATGGGTAATTACTGCTGACTCCCTGAGAACTGAGGACACTGAGTTGTTCGAAACCCAGGAATGCACATTGGTTTTCAGTGCCTCCACTACCTGATGCTGGATCCATTTCTTACAGCATTGGGAAGTGGCTGTATATACTCATTAACTGAACAAATATGATATGCAAGGTACTATGTGGAATTAAATTTAGCTACAGCACAGTCCTTTCATAAAGAAAAGGACAGTGACTTTTGAATTTTGATTACTACCTGTATTAGTCAGACAAAGGGGTGCTGATACAAAATACCACAAATCGGGCACGGCTAGATAGCTCAGTGGATTGGAGCGCTGGTATACCACAGGGGAGGCCCCGGGTTCGGTTCCCGGGGACCTCTCCGAGTGGGCAGACGGCCTTGAGAAAGGCAAGCTGCCGTGGGCGGGGCGAAGCCACTGTGGGCAAGGCAAAAAAAAAGCCGCCATGGGCAGGGCGGGGCCCCCACGGGCATGGCAGAGTCACCCGTGAAAACGCGGAGCTGCCGCCTGCGAATTGCGGAAGCCAGCAGCCCGCAAAAAAACATGGAGTACTGCTGCCCACAAAACATGGAGTGGAGCCGACCGTGAAAATGGAATGGAGCCACCCATGAATGGAGCGAGCTGCCTGCGCAGAAAGGGCCGACTCAGTGCGTCGCCGCAAAAGACAGGGGGAGACAAGAAGCAGACAAAGAAAAAAAAAACACAGAAGAATGGACACACAGCAAGAGCAAGCAGAAAGGGGAGGGGGGATATGTAAAAAAAACCAACAAAAAACAAAACAAAACAAAACAAAAAAATACCAGAAATCGGTTGGTTTTTATAAAGGGTATTTATTTGGGGTAGAAGTCCACAGTTACTGGGCCATAAAACGTAAGTTTCTTCCCTCACCAAAGTGCATTGCCATGTTTGGAGCAAGACAGCTGCCGATGTTTTGTCAGGGTTCAGGCTTCTTGGGGTTCCTCTCTTCCCGGGGATGCGTTTCTCTCTTGGCTTAGCTCCTCTGTTTCCTCCACAAGGTCAGCTGTAGACTATGAGGCTCTCTAGGCTTTGCTTCTCTCCACAAGGCCAGCTGTGAACTCTCAGGCGAATGGCTCGTCTCTATCCCGGGGCCTTCTCTCCTTCTTCACCAGAACTCCAACATCATATTGATGACTAGCCTTATGAGTCTTTGCTGTTGAAATTGCAACAGCCTAGTGTTATGGGGTGCCTAAGAGTTGCCTCTGGAGAACCTCCTTGTTGCTCAAATGTGGCCTCTCTCTAAGCCAAACTCAGCACATGAATGCATTACTTTCCTCCTAGTGTGGGACATGATACCCAGGGATGAGCCTTCCTGGCAACGAGGGATTACTAACAAATGCCAATGGGCAGTACCACTGGAAAAAGACTCCGAATAAAATGGGGAAATGGTAAAAACAAATGAGTTCATAGGGCTAAGAGACTTCAAAGTGAGTCGGGAGGTCAACCCAGAGGTAACACTTATGCAGATCCCAGCAGGACCTCCTAGGCTTCCAATATGGCTATCACCCCAAACAGAGGGCCTCCTGAGGGCTTTGGAGATATCCAGGTCCTATATCAGGACAGACAGCCCCAGAGTTTGGTGTCTTACCAGTGGGCCCTAATTTGGAACCCTTGCTCCTGAGAGTGACAGAGTCTGACCGAAATATGTCTTCACTGCTCATGGTCCATTGGTCTCTTCTATTCAAACCTATATTTGATGCCAGAGTTTTAGGTGTACTTCCAGAGACCGGAGACTATGGGCTGTCCATGTGCCAACTGGGTCCAGATGCTCTGTGGACCTGCAACTCCTACTCTACAACTCAGTGGACTCACTCAGGACACCTAGTTGGGAGTTGATGATGGACGATGGCTCTGCTGGGGAATGGAGAGAGCCTGCAGCTGCAGACAGGATAATCTCTTCCGTCATATCCACGGGATATAAGCCCCCTCTCACTTGGTGGTGGAAGGGACATCACCATCCCAGACTCCTCGGGACTGGGGGAAGAACTATGGACTTGAATGGACTTGTTGGTGTCCTGTTATAGACTTGTGATTCATGCAATGGAAGAAATTACAAAATTATGTGGAGCCAGGGGTCACTGGACGCTTTGGGGGCAGGGAGAGGGAAGGGCAATTGTAATACGGGGGCTTTTTTTGGGACTTGGGAATTGTCCTGGGTGTTGTTGCAATGGAGGATATAGGCCATTTTATATCATCATGCATCATGCAGAACTGTGTAGGAGAGAGGGTGGTCTACAGTCTGAACTGTGGTCCATGCTTGATGGCAAAGCCCCAAAATGTGTATATCTATTACAGGTGTTGTGCCACACTGATGAAGGATGTACATGTGGGAGGTTGTGGGAGGTGTGGGAGGTGTGGCATATGGGTACTCCTAAAATTTCTGTGTAATATTTATGTAATCAATGTATCCTAAACAAACAAACAAACAAACAAAAGCCTGTTCCAACCCTGTCCTTTGCAATGGCTTTTATGCTTGAGACAACACCCACCAAGGGGCGGGGCTCAATACCCTACTGATGTGGCCCAGTTAACATCCTAATCATAACCTAATCATGCCCAGATTAACAGACCAGTTTACAAGCATAATCCAATATCTATTTTTGGAATTTATAATTACATCAAACTGACAAACCGCTACACTACCATAATAGAAATATAAGCCATATAAGCCTTATGCTATTATGGTTTAGAGAATGTTTTCACAAAACCATCAGAAAATTTAGGACAGATTTTAAGGAGGAGTTGGCATGTGTGTACACAGTCCTGGAGGGAGGTTTTGCACACAGATCTAAGCCAAGTTGACCTTTCACAAGTTTTTTTTTTTTTTTTTTTGTAGATAGGCACCTGTAAGGATTAGAGATAGTCAAGGCCATAGGTCTTCTCCCTACTTCCTTCCTTCCTACCAGGTAGCCCATCACAATGAAAGGAAATGCCAGGCAGAACTCTGCTACAAACTTATTAGGAAACAGACACATATGTAACTTGCTTTTGAAGTCCCAGTTCTCTATCCTTTAGGTATTCCCACAAAGATCTTGCAAGAACTGTTCACCAATGCGAATATTCTCGCTGTCCTGATTTTGTGATAATCAGGGTAGGCTAAACATTTGCTATATTAGAAACCATGC